>JAJLSN010000249.1:0-168765 GCA_030567655.1 Nakazawaea ernobii
TTTGAGAATTTCTTTGACGGGAAAAACAATTTTTAACGGCAGACGCTTATCTTTTTTCAGTTTTCAGTACACGCATAGAATACTGATTTCATGTATTTCTACTCTCCTATATATATACAATTTAGCATGATTACAGTAAGAAATCTTGCATCAAGAGCCCAGCAGCAACACTGACATTCAAACTGTCGATTGAATTATCCATATCCTTTCTGTTACCTTTCAAGGAAACGGTGAAATCACTTCTAGTGATTAAATTTGTCCTTACACCAGTACCTTCGCTTCCAAAAAGTAAAATACATGGTGATTTATCCAATTGTGGCTTTAAATCGTTTCTTGTTAATCTGTTAGAGCTTTTGCTAAACGGACCAACAACAGTACTGATGAATTTCCATCCATGCTTTTGTGAATTTTGAAAGAAATCGACAGGTTTGTTTGTAGAATAAATTGGCAAAACTTCCATAGCACCAGAGGAAGCCTTTGATACCACAGGTGTCAATTTTGAACAATTTTTCTCAGACATAACGATAAAATCAGCACCAAGAAAATAAGAAGTACGAATGATCAGCCCAACGTTATGTGGATCCGAAATCTCATCAAGGTACACACCAAATGGGTTCTTATTCTCTCCTTCAATTTTTCTAGCTACTTCAAATTCCTCCAGTGTTTCCTGCCCAAAGGGATTTTTCAAAATTTGGTATTTACCCAGTGTAAAGTCAACAGGTCCTAATTTTGTAATTTCCTCAGGTAGCAAAGGCTTGGTCTTCAAGACGTAACCATTATGAACATTGTTATTTGTCAACTGGTTCAATACTATTTTTGTTGAACTCTTACAAAGCACATCTTTCTCCTTAGCTAACGCCATTATCTCTTCATGTCTTTCCTTTGGGTTGTGAAACAATAACTCTGAGAAAACTTCACGTTTTTCTGATCTTAAGGCAGCTATAATTGGGCCAACACCATATACATAATCATGTAATGGAGAAGGCAGAAGACGAGCTATTGGATCTCTTTCGTAATATCTTCTCGGCTTGTACGAGTAGTCATCTATTTCGCGATCGTGTGATCTATAATTTCTATTGTCTCGGGAGTAACTTGTCAGTTTATCCTTGAACTCTCTATCTTGAAAGTTTCTAGCCGTTTGATCTCCGAACTGTCTTTCTTGATAATTTCTTCTCGGCCTATCTTTTTCATCCCTACTTTGAAATCTTTTACTCGATTTGTCTGTACTGTCCCTATCTTGAATATTTCTAGTTGGTTTATCGCTATAGTCTTTTGAATTTCTCTCCTTTGAATAATCAGCATTAAATTTCTTTCCTTCTTTAGGTTTAAAGTTGTCTCGAGAGTTCTTTGATTTGGCATGAACATGAGCAAACTTCTTTTTGAACCACTCTTCTTTGTTGGAGCCATCCTTCTCCCATGCTTTAGTTTTCGTATTATACGGTATATTTTTGTCTACAGACACTTTGCTGTGCATAAAGGTGGTCTTAAATGGAGCAACAACTCCCTTCCTCAGTTGAGCATTTCTCAAGTGATTATTCACCGAGCTGAATAATCTATATTGGTTCATCATGATGTTCCTTTCAAAATAGCAAAGTCTCTCCCGATCGATACATCATCTTAAAAAGTGAAAAAAAAAAAAAAAAATTGCAATAAAAAAAAGAAAACTAAGAAAACTTTACTTTTTTCCAATTAAATATAAATATTGGTCATCATCATCAGTATCGATCTTTTTCAACAAGTAGATTAACACACTTATAGATATATTGTACATACAATGACACAAGCACGTCGTACCGCCACTGTGAAAAGAATCACAAATGAAACAAAGATACAAATAGCGTTGAGTCTTGACGGAGGTCCTGTTTCCTTAGAAACTTCTTTTTTTGAAACTAAGAAGTATGATGATGATCATGCTTCTCAAACCACCAGTTCACAATTTATCTCAGTTCATACCGGTATTGGATTTCTTGATCACATGTTACATGCTTTATCGAAACATGCTGGCTGGTCGATAATTATCGAATGTATTGGTGATTTACATATTGATGATCATCACTCTGCCGAAGATGTTGGTATTGCATTGGGTATTTGTTTTAATGATGCTTTGGGTCATGTTAAAGGTGTAAAGAGGTTTGGTTCTGGCTTTGCTCCATTAGATGAACTGTTGAGTAGAGCTGTTGTAGATTTGTCAAATAGGCCATTTGCAGTTGTTGAATTGGGACTTAAAAGGGAAAAAATTGGTGATTTGAGTTGTGAGATGATTCCTCATGTCATTGAAAGTTTTGCTCAAGGTGCCAAAGTGACATTACATGTTGATTGTTTAAGAGGTTTCAATGATCACCACAGGGCAGAAAGTGCTTTTAAAGCATTGGCAATTGCTATCAAGGAAGCTATTTCAAGTAACGGTACCGATGAAGTTCCTAGTACTAAGGGTGTCTTGTTTTGATTTGATTAGTCAAACCTGTTTATAATATTTATTGACTTCTATGTACATAATTTAGTGTTTAGATCTCCTTGTCTCCCAGCTTACTGTAACCTTGCAAAAGATTAAATATCGTATCTTCGTTGACTTCTAACGACTTAGCTCCCAATGATGGTATTTGGAAAGCACCCTTTTGAGAACTTCTTGTTGTCTTATGTTGTATACCTTCAACTTTCAACTGAAGAGCACCATTAAGGCCTAATTGCGCATATGTGACACGAACCGGTATAGCTTGTTGTGAAACATGTTTAGTTCTATCTCTACCAGCTATATTGATCATATTTCCTAATGTCAATGGTGAAGCTTGTGCAACAATACCACCAACAGCCATTTGATAATTATCACCACTAGATTTCAATATTCTTGCAGGTACAATCTTTCCTGGTTTTTCAACTCCATTTGGAGTCAATTCCAATTTACCTTTCAATTTATAAGACAATCCACCAGTGGCTTTCAATATTGGTCTTGTGACTTCATTTTGAGCGATTTTACTTAATTTTTTAGCTGGAGCAAATAATTCCTCCTTATTCAATTTGATTAAAAATTCAACAATCTCGTCATCAATCTTAAGAGTTTTAACATCACCTTTTCTAATGCTGATGTATTTTTCAGGACTATTTTCCGCTAAATACTTCAAGAAATTTGTTCTTTGATCTTGTAATTTTTCAAACAATTTTTCCTTTGTTGAGTTGAAAGTAGTCAGATTAATATTTAATAATTCTGAAAATTTGGACCTTGATAACTCTTCCTTCTTTGTAACTCTATCCTTTGTCAGGTCGAAAAACAAGGGATTTTGATCATCTCTTTGATATAAACTATTTTGTCTAACTGCTATTGGAATGTTTAATTCATTGAATTTCAATTTTCTATAAAAATCCCCTGGGGCGCGTTCATACGCAACCATGTTTTCGATAGTGTCAACCTCATCGACAACGATCCTTGATCTCTTACGTCTTTGTGGTAAAGCACTTTTCAAACCAAAGTCTCTCTGTTTGAAAGAACCTGTACTTGTTTCCAAAGTTTGAGCCGTTGGAAATATCTTGGATGTTCGCAACTTCATAAGCTGGTTTGATTTCGCTAGCTGAGCGAACTTGGATTTGGCAAGCAATCTATTCAAATATGGGTTTGACATCTTGGTGTGGATATGAATGGGGTAGCCTTGATCGATGAATTGTGATATTGATGAATTTTTCTTTGTCCTCCTCAGTTTGCAAAAAATTGAATTTTTCTCAATGGTGACTTTTGAGTCGCGTGTGAACTACTATTAGTGCCGCGGTTACTGACACTGCAAATAAATGACAGACGTCGCTCGCTCGCTCGCTCGCTCAGCCAGCCAGCCAGTCACGTGCGGTAAGAATAACCATAATAATAACAATAATAAAAATTAGCTTTTTAGATATATATACCTTTTTTTAGATAAAATACTACACAAGAACTGAATTGAACGATATACACACAGTGCTGATACCCTAGGCCCATAAAAGTGTGATCCATCTCCATCCTCTCAATTTTTCATAAGGAGGCTCTGGGTTCTCTTCGGCATCTCTGAACAATGATTCCAAATCAACTTCACTTGATCTTAAGAATCTAGTTTTCTTAAGGAATTTCCAGAAGAAATACAAGAGGAAAAATAATGGGATAATGAAGTAATCTGTGAAGAATGATGAAAATTCGAACATACCACTGATGAAATTGGTGTAACCAGCAGTTAATAAGAAAAGTAATGAGAATGAACCTGAAACCCAAGCGTAAAATTCTGTGAATCTAACTTTATGTGGTAACCTTTCTCTTGAAATACCTTGTGCTCTCATAGCCTTTGACATGGCAATATGATTGGCAGAAATCAAAATCCAGTTCAACAAAGTGTTGGATGATGTAATGTTTTGGAACCATGAAAAGACAGTATTAGCTGAATCGGAACAAGACATGTAAGCTAATGGCAAGAATGCAGCAGCAGTGTATAAACCAACCCATGGAACTCCTCTCTTGTTTGTCTTTAAAAAGATCTTTGGTGCTTGTCTCTTGACTGCCAATGCGAATAAAGTTCTGGAGGCTTGAACCAAACCCAAATTACCAGCAGAGAAGGCAGAAGTTAAGACAACCAGGTTAATGACATGATCAAGACCTTTAATACCAGCACGTTTGATAGCAATGACGAATGGGGATGAATTAGCAGTACCTGTACCAGTCAGGATTTGCTTATCATTGAATGGAACCAACATACCAAGAATCAAAACTGTGCAACAGTATAAGACAACAATTCTGTAAAGAACTCTCTTTGAAGCACGGAAAATACTTCTTCTTGGATTTTCAGTTTCACCAGCAAGAGTTGCAACACCTTGTAAACCAGCATAGGCATAAACAACCGAATTGATCAGACTCCAAAAACCACAAAATTTACCAAGGCTTCCGGTAAAGAGATATTCGGCAAATGGACCTGGATTGTTCCAATATCTGAAACCTAATCTTTCTTGACCTTTAACACCTCCTAAGTCAATACATAAACCACAAATAATCAAACCAAATACTAAACATAATTTAAGAATACCGAAACAAAATTCAACTTCTCCATAGAAACGAACAGAGTACAGGTTAGTGGCAATTTCAACAACAGCCATGATGGTAATCCAAATGGCAGGTGACAATGGAGTCCAATAAGTAATGACAACGGCAGCGGCAGCTAATTCTGTTGGTAATAAAGATGAATAAACAGTAATCCAACCGTAAGCAAAACCAATAGATTCATCCATGAAATGTTCAGCTTGTCTAACAGTTGATCCAGTTGCTGGCAATAAACATGAAGTTTCAGCAATACACAATTGATTCATACCAATAATGATACCAATGAAGAAGTAACATAAGAATATACCACATGGGCCAGTCTTGGCTAAAGTACCACCTGATGATAAGAATAAACCAGTACCAATAACACCAACCAATGTTAACATTTGAATATGTCTTTGCTTTAAACCTTGACGTAATCTTTTTCTTTCATTTTTCAAGATGTAATCTTCACCCTTGGTGATATTTGTCATTGCTTCTTCCAAGGAATCCAAATCGTTGACGACTGCAACGTCGATTTCGATTGGACTTTTCATTGTACCAATCTTTTCACTTTGTGATGAGGCACTCATAATGAAGGTTATATTATTATTATCAGTTTGTGCTTGCACTTCTTTAGCTTGTGACTTGTTCACAAATTGATGAAGCTTAACCTTTTAAATACTTGCAAGTAGGGATTTTTCATAAATTTATAAAGAATTGTGAGGTGTGTGGTGATATCTTTATCGCCCAACTTCAGATACCACATTATCGGAAGATTTCCAAGTTACCCTACTCACAATCCTTAAAAAAGCTTCATAAAATAGGCAAAATTTATCGATTGGAGTGGATGCCGCACAGTTTCTCCTTCAAAGATAAGGAAAATAAACAAACAATTTTTGGAGACAAAAAGTCAAAAAAAAGTAACAACACAATTTTTTTTTGGCCGTTATCTCTTATCTTTTGATTGATCGAGTTGTCCTATTATTACCGCGACAACAACAGCACATTACACATTGCAATACTTCTTATCGAGATGTTGTCTTTTCCAACTCCCAATACCTCACGGGTTTACATGGGGTTTATTAAGGGAGATCTTCTCACTGACCTAAGTCTCTCTATCTCTCTATTTAGTTCATGTGGTTTTTACAACTGTGGCATTACGTCAATCCTTATCTCTGAGGCAACAACAAAAAAGACAAAAATTATAGAGAACATTTTGAATTTCTGTCACCAGAATTTCATACAATTTTCGAGGACAAGGGGAAGAAGTGCCTGCATGGGCATATTCTGTCCATGACTATACAATCCACCACCATGTAACTACTTCATAATGTTAGAGAAATATGAGCCAGTAAGACCCTAAATCCCTACTCTAACATGTTCGCTGAAAATTGTTATGCAACTACGAATGGAGATCCTAGCCATATTGAGAAAACCTCTTTCTTCTAGATTGCGTGGTGGTGGAGTTTCTTCAACTTAGCATACCCGGTGATTGACTCCGCTGTTCCATGAATGTCAGGCGGGTATATAAAAATTGTGAACACCACCACACACACTTGAAAACTCAGTTTCCTCAAAATCCACAGATCTGTTGATACACAAATACACACACACACACACTCACATATTGCCAAATCGAGAATTTGGCCACAACCATTAATTTTGTCGTCAATGCCTCAAGCAGCAACCTTCACAATCATCAAGGATTAGATCTCTTCTCCCCTAGTCTGGTGCTTATTGTTGAAAAAGACATTCAGATAATAATTTTGCCGATCACTTTTTCGTCGAGATAGAGAAAGTTAACAGCTATCAAACAAAAAAATAATGATGATGCCGCTTGTTTTTATGTTGATTTAGGATTTTCACTTCCTATCAGGGACGCTCGATTTCAAAAGGGAGAGAAGTCGAATTTTTTTAAATACAACCACACTTTTTAATTTAATCATCCAAAATTTGTCTCAGTGCATTTCTGCTTTGAATATATCACGGATTGTTCAACAGGCCTTGAATTATCTCTATTCTGTGATTATATTGTAGTTTATTATATCCAATTTGAATTTATTAGTGTAAAGATGATCAGCAGCCAAATGGCTATTTGGGTGTGGTTTTCCGAAAATTGTACTTTTATAAGAATCTCTCCACTCTCGGTGATGGAAGATGTACTTATCCATACCCATAACAATGAGAGTGGAATAAACCTCTCACCCAACCACTTTCTGAAACTGAATTCGGCTAAACTGATCAAACGTTATCATCAGTCGAATCATCAAATTCATCGTCAACATTTTTTTATCTCGACCTCGACCTCGGGGATTCCCATCTCAGTTTTCCAATTTTGCCAGTTGAAATAGTTTTGAAAAAAGCTTGTTACTTTTGCCATTTGAAATCGTCTTGAAAAAAGCTTGTTATTTTTGTAATGTAAATCATTTTAAAAGGCTTACATGTTAATAGAGCATATAGTAAGTTGAATTTTTTTTTTCAAATGACAATAATCGATTTTGATTAGCTTCTCTGAAGTCAAGTTGTTATACTCACCACATAGAGGCGACGTATCCGATACCTCTTCTTCCGGATCTCGGTCATGTGTTCTGCAAAGGATTCAACACTATGTGCTTCTCACAGTTTGGTAGATAAATTATGTTGAAAGGGTAATAATTATGCTGATTGATATTGAAACGAGTCACAACCATTGCTCCACTGATCAACTATGGTTGCTTTATTGTTCCACAATATCATCTGTCAACACACGGAGAAGTAATATTGGTTCTGAATTATTCATCGAATCGTCGAATGATGGTTATTGATAATGTCAGCATTTCTGTTCCTCAATGTCATGCCAAGAAATCACTGACTTCTTCTTTTGAAAAATAAATCTTATCACAAGCTTCTTATATTGAAACGCCATTTCGATTCAAGACTGTCAACCATTATGGTGATGATTGTTCCATGTAAACCACTCTGATCTGATCTGCTCTCTTCTCCCTTTCTCTCAACGATAGACTGATATAGCCCCTGTATTCCCTGATTGAAGAAAACTCCAAAAAAAGAAAATATATTCAGAAATAAAAAAACATTTAACATAACAAAAAAACTTGAAGGAATTAAAGTATTAAAGTCATATAGAATTGAAATGGATCAGAGTATTGGAGAAATCGATTCGCTACCAAATGGGTCGGCGACTGACAACTCAGCATCAGTATTGTTGATGGGATTGCGAAGGTGCGGAAAGTCATCTATTTGTAAAGTAGTGTTTCATAACATGCAACCACTAGATACATTATACTTGGAAAGTACATCGAGACCCACAACTGAGCATTTTAAGTCATTGATTGACTTGGCGGTGATGGAATTACCTGGACAATTGAATTTTTTTGAGCCTTCCAATGTTTATGATTCGGAAAAATTGTTTTCTTCGATTGGTGCCTTGGTATATGTCATTGATAGTCAAGATGAGTATCTAAATGCCTTGACAAATTTATCAATGATTATAGAGTATGCTTATAAGATCAATCCAAAGATTCATATTGAAGTATTAATACATAAGATAGACGGTTTGTCTGAAGATTTCAGGATGGATACTCAAAGAGATATAATGCAGAGAGTGGGAGATGAATTGTTGGATTTAGGATTAGAAGGTGTTCAAGTATCTTTCCATTTAACTTCAATTTTCGATCATTCGATTTATGAGCTGTTTTCAAGAATTATACAAAAGTTAATATTTGAATTGCCAGCTTTGGAGAATTTGTTAGATTTACTTATTCAATATAACAAGTTTGAAAAAATATTTTTATTTGATATAAACTCAAAAATATACGTTGCCACAGATTCATCACCAGTGGATATTCAAACGTATGAAGTTTGTGCTGAATTTATCGATGTTGCTATCGACCTTGATGGCTTATACGAGTCTACTGATAAGACGAGCACAGAGAGGCCTATAAAATGTGTGTCTCGTTTACAAAACGGCCTTATATTATATTTACATCAAATGATACGAGGATTGCTGTTAGTAGCTGTAGTTAGGGTCGATGATGCACTGGGATTGGAACCTAAGGAATTAGATGAAAGAATCAAGACTCAGATATCTATTATCGACCATAATGTTGGATTATGCAAGACGACACTAGAAGAGATGTGGAGAGACCAAAGGATAAAAAAATAAATAAATTTACCCAAAGACTACAATACCTTTAATACACAAAAAAGACTTTAAATCCTAAATTTTGATCAATTAAAGAATTTCTATAAATCAATTGATATATACATCGTTGAAATAAACCGTAACATTCACCCAAACCACTAACCGTACACCTTTTGAATAAACACCGTAAACCCATTCAAATCATCTGCTTGATGAATTTTCTTATAACATGCCATCTTGGGGAGGTGGATTGATAAAAACAGACTGAAAAGAATACCAAGAAATAGCATAAAATGAGTATGGAGACTATCATGTAAACACTCAATCTAAAAATGATAAACGTTAGTATACCGCTAAGTGGAAAGTGTGATAAAAACCGAAACTTACAGAATGCTTGTCAATACCGATGAGATCGGATTGCTCCCCACAAGAGAATTCAAAACTTCAAACGTCTTGCTGTGGAAACCAAAAGAACCTTTAACCTTGTTTGTTAGTATAAGTGATACCATGAGCATGCTCTTCAATGTGAAAAACAATACTTACCATTATCTTCTTCCAAATACCCAATCAAGTCCCTCACCATTACTATCATCACCCATGGAGAAATAAAAGTTATCAAGTCTAATAGTAAGGGTTGAAACTTGAAAGAAGTACGACCTCCTTCTCGATTCACTGTAGTCGCCATTTTGATGTTTGGATTGTTTGTGAATTTGATATCTTGTAACTTTAATTGTTCCTTTACTAATATTATAATTATTGCCTTTCGGTGGTTGAAATATAATATTTAGTAGCTCGGTAGTAACCGCAATACTAGAAAAATCCTCAAAATCTCGCAATAAGGATTGACCGATAAATTTAAAGAGTACCACAAACGGTTTGATATATCAATGGGAAGACAGTAGTAGCACGAATTTCAGTTTACAGCAAATTTCATTGAACCAAAGAACAAATGTTCAGTCTTTATAAAAGAAAGAAATTCAAAGACAAAAAACTAAAAAATTGAGCAAAAACGCTCAAATCAATAATTTCCTAATGCAGTAAACCAATCGATTCCCATCGCCGCTCTCCGCAAAATATGTCCATGTTGTTGCCTAAAAGTCAAAGGCATCCATATTGAAATCCAAAGATTTAGGAGGCTCCACAAACCTCTTTTTCCCTACTTCAGAGCTAGCTAGCTCTAAATCATTGATAAGTGTGATATTGGATGTCGTATTGTTAGACTCATCTCTGCTGCTGATGTTTGAAATAAGTTCATCGAGCTGTCCGTAGTTGAACTTCCAGTTTTTAACAATGTACAATGACAAGACATCACATCCCATTCTATTGTATATTTTCGTGATCTTGGTAATGAAACGGTATTCATTTGATGATGATATCCCACTCTTTCGAAGAGAGTGATATAGCACAATCAAAACAGGATCATATTCCAAAAATGATTTCTTGGTCAGCTCAACAGTTAAAGACGTTGTTGGGAATACTTGCTTATCATCAAAATCATCATCGATTAGAGACTGTATTGAGTTTTTGTGTTGTTTCAATTCATGGTAGACATAACTCTTGAGCCAACGATCGTTTGAGTCTATCGCCGAAGGCAATAAATGCTCTTTCAAAATATATTGGAAAACTGGGCCATTGTCGCTTGACTCATAGCATCTAGCAACTCCTATGGCCAAGTCAATATCTTTGAGTTGCTTCATGATCACATTGACACAATCTTTCAAAGAATCTCCAAGTAAGAAAAAATTAGCTGCATCCATGTATCGATGCTTACTCAAGAGAGCAAACGCATTTTTCAAAGCTGCAGTTTTCCATCTCCTCTCTTTAAAATCATTGCTCAAAAACTTCAACATTTTTTGTTGCTCATGATTACCTGTGGATATTTTCCACAAACTGATAAGTATTTGTTTCTTCTTAAGAGCCAAGTAGAATATCGAACAACTTGAAGGATCTTTTAACCCACTTTTTTCGTCAGATCTTCTCAAGAATTCGTTTCTGGCGATTTTCTCAAATTGCTCTGATAACTTGTAATTACTGAGCCAGTACACAAGGCCATAGTTTTTGGCAACTGTCCAATTCAATTCAGAATGGGAAACATCATTGACAATGTTGAATAAAAGATCTTTGTTTTCACTATGAAGTGCAAAACTGATGTCTCTCAAGGAAATTGTTCCTTCAAATCCGCTCTTAGAAGCATTCAATTGATACAATTTCAAACCTAGGTAATATCTTAAGCCATTACTATCTAATACCGATTTGTAATTGGTGTCAATATCATCAACAATCTCTATCACCGATACCAAAGTGATCTGTTGATGTCTAGTCAAAAATGGAAGTTTCACTTTCTGTAATTTCTCTGTCAACAATTGGGCTATTTGCTTGTTAAAGACATTTCTCTCACTGTTGATGTTTTCGTTTTTGCCGTTAAATAAACCATCGTATTTCGAGGCAAACCCGCTTGCAGATTCGCTCTTTGAAAACATCCCGGATCCCGCAATATTACTTAGAAATTTTTCAAGTACTACCTCTGAGTGAACCAAAATATCCCTCCAGATATTACCGTTAGGATCTAATTCAATATCTCTTAAACCGAAGTATAAATAGGCCAAAATTCCTTTCACGTCATCAAACTTTTCCAAGAATAATGACTGTATTAAGAACTGAGGATGGAAATACGGCAAGATTCCATTAACAACCATGCCCAGAGTGAAAATGTCGTTGAACACTATTTGTGATGACCCTAAGACCCTCTGGGATAATCTGTCATTCGCAACATCTATGTATTTGTCTGCAATGTAAAATTGGTTTCCTGATCCTACAACTAATGTTCCGTCAGTTAACCATATAGAGTCTCCAATTTTGTGAGTCGTAGTTGACGAAATATCAATCGATCTAATAGCAGCATAAGATGGAGTTTCGTTTGTATAGTCGTATCTGAGTTGAGTGTACAATAATACTGCTGAATCAAAAGTGACCGCTAGTATAGAAACATCATTTTTATTAGTGCATGTCCAATCTAGGTCGTGAATCTTATGTGGAAAGTCTTCTTCATATTCTAAAAAATTTGTCTTGGTGTCCCAAATGCTTAACTTTTGCTTGGTTGAGTTTACTATTGCGCATTTGTTAATAGATGACCCTTTGATATATGAAGCCTCTGTGATGTTAGTCATATTGTGGCTTTTCAAATACCACAATATTTGAGTGTGATGTTTGTCCATTGTAGTTGAGTAAATTCTCAAGTTTCCTTCCGTATCGATAATTGATAACACATCTCTCTGCTGTACTAGCTGAACGTCATACTTATATCCCATGTTACTGAAGTCACTTAGCTTGTTATCCCATCCAACAGGATCGATTGCAGATATCAAATGAATTTCACCTTGATCAGCAGGAAATCCTGCTACAGAGAATGAAGAAAGAGTGTACTCATCTTCTTTCTCATTGATGACCACCTCCCAAGATTCCAAATCGTTCAATGAATAAACGGCTACCACATGAAATACTCCACTGGCCTTTTCAGGTAATAAGAAAAATGTTAAAGGCGGTGAACTGCGGCTTTCGATTTTAAATACAACTTTTTCTTTGGCAACTTTAGAGTTTCGATCATCAAGCCTGCAATCCCATAGAACTAATTTACCTGCAGAAAGTGTCAATACGAAACGACCACCTTCGTTGAAAACTATTGCATCAGTTATCATTCCATCTGTTTCGATCAAAGACGTTCTGCTGAGGGTCACCCCAGTTCCATTATAAAAATGCAAATGCTTGGAATTTTGTTTGCGGTACATGTGATGTTTATGTGTATGATCCTGATGACCAAGATGAGAGGGTGTCCAGAGGTGGGCCTCCCCAAACCTTGACAAAGAAAGAAGGGCAGTACCATCAATTGAACGTCTTAATTTTTGAATGGATTTGTCATGACCAGAGTACTTATGCTGAAGAGACCCTATATATTGACAACCATTACCGCCTGCATCGTTTTCAGACGTTGTTAGAAAACCGGTTTCATCGTCATCACTGCCAAGTTCATTGGTCGAGTCAGGGTACTCCATGGTTAGTAGACAATCAAGTATGCTGTTGAAAAGAAACTCAACATGTCTAATTGTTCCCTTCTCCAAATCATGGAACACCACACTTAACGTGTAGTCCAAACTTTTCTCAACAGAGTCATAATATCTGGAGACTATAAAATTTTGAAAAGTTAAAAACCGCGGATTCTTAGGAAAGCTATTGGGAGATAATTTGATTGAATGTTTGTTTTTGATTTTTGTCATTTTTACGTAGGTTGGTGGGTACTGTGAAATGTTCTCAAGCAAGTAAAATTCAACAAGGCCAGTGCAGTCAATTGTCATAGCTATTTCCAACCTTCTCCCAAGTAACTGAGTGAGCTTGATTTCCCTTTCTTGGATGAAAGAGTTTGAACTATCACTTCTATATCGCACTTTCGGGACTTTCAAAGTGTTCCCTACCTTTTCTGTTTCTTCTAAAGGCTTGTCTACCGACTCAGGTACACTCAATTCATTCAACAGTAAGCCGAGACCATACTCGAATACTTCATTATCTATGACCGTCATAAAGAAAGGCTTCGTAAGATCATCGTTTTGAACAGTCGGATTCAACGATCCCTGATACTGCGTTACATGCTTGCTGTCGGCCTCAAAAGAGGAAAATATTCTCATGGAGTTGTCCATACAGTAAGTGTACAAAACATTCACTCCCTTGAACAGCAGCGAAGAAGACATCAAGCTAACGGAATCAAATCGGCCACTTGACGGGAGCAAGCTGTTGGCTGTGGAGGGTGTTCTTGAAACGCTCGGTTGCTTGATGATTGACTTAGTTCGCCATCGGAATGAAGTGACAAAATCTGGATGTTTCAGATAGCTAAGATCAAACTCGGCGCTTTCAATACCAAATGTCAATCGCCTCCATATCTTGACCAACTTGTCAAACTTACCACAAGACGCTATGAAGTTTGTATCCGGGGATAATTTGGCTGAGAATACAGCCGATGCTTGTCTTTTGAACCAAAGCCTTACACATGTCAATTTCTTCTCTGAATGAGATCTCTTGTCTTTGTAAAATAGTCTCCATAATGACAATGAACAATCGGAGCCAACGACTAATTCAGCACTTGTTTCAGTTTCGAATTCTTCTTGCGGTACATCTCCATTAATTGGCGTAACAGAACGTGACACCTCTTCACCATCATCATCAAGTTCAAACGAGTCACAACTGTCTGACCAGTTGATACAGTTAATTTGAGTCTCATCAGAAGAGTTTCGAATTTCGAGTTCAAATTGCCAATTGATTTCTAGGACATTGACATCCTTTCGGTTGGTATAAAACGTGTAGTCGTAGTAGTTTTTGATAACAGGCGTGTATACAAGAATTGAAGAGCCCATGGAGACTGCGATTTTCCCATTTTGTTTGTTGACATCGCAGCACTTGGCCTCAGACTTCAAATATATGGTTTGCAAAGACTCGAAATTTTTGGTTATCACTATGAGGTTGTTACCCGAGCAGTACGCCAAAATGCTAAGGTTGTGCCAATTGACAAAAGAAACACTTTCCTCGGAGGCTGTTGGCCGACCTGGTAAATAATTCACTGTCATAAGCTTTTAGTCGCTGTTAACCTTCTCTGCTGGATCTAATTTTTTTTATTGTGTAATTAAAAACTGAAAAAATTCAAATTAATTCAAATCAAAACACAGCAAGATTATATCAGAGCATTCTATACTCATATATTAAGAAATGGTGGCAAGGTAAGTTTTATACGAAAGATTGATTTTATCTGAGATATTAACATCTCGCTTAATTCAGTTGTAAGGATCAGTTGAAACAAGTGGCTATATGCTTACAAAGATCTCCATGTGTATTAATTGAGAGAAACAAACCAAAGGATTGCATCGAGAAACCAGAATTACATAAAGACCTCCCCGAGTTATGTAGAGCTCAGCTCAAAACATTCCTAGAGTATAAGAGAGGAATAATAGACCCGAAGAAGAGAATCAGAGGAATGGAACGCTTAGTACTGGTAAGTACGATGAACAATACGAAAAACTTTCTACTGGCCAGTTCGACCCATTTGAAGAGATTAAAAAGTTGGAGAAGTTGGACAGTCGAATCCAAAAGTGATGTAGTATTCTTGTATATAAAATTCTAATTTATTTAATTTTTTTGTATTAATTTTTGACCAATGCTTGTAATGCATTCAATTAGCTCGTCAACAACGCTACTAGAAACATTAGGATTATTAAACACAACTCTGAAAAACTCCCCTTCATCTTTTGCAGGATCTGAATTTGGAGAATAATCCACCAAAAATTTACCTGACTCGTATAGCTGTTTGGCAATATACCGAGTTACCTTTGTATTTTCCTCTTTCGGTACTGAAGTTTGAGATTCATACAGAGGATTATAGTAAAAACAAACTTGTAAACAAGGAAGCGGCAAGTTACTTACCAATTTGAAATTTGGCAACAGAGAAATTTTCTCAGCGAAGTAACCACCCATTTTGAAAGCATGATCGATTCTTGTCGAAAACCCTTCATCGCCGTAGTATAACCAACTGAGATGGAATTTGAGACTATCTGCACGTCTATCACAACCCATAGTACCATCAGCTAAATCATAGTTTTCATCTCCTTCAAGGGAATTATGGAAGAGATAAGGCGCGTTCAATGAGTTCGCTTTTTGAAAAATTCTTTTATCAGGAAGCAATAAGAAGGAGCACGTTGTTGGAACACCAAGCATCTTGTGTGGGTTCGATGTAATAGAATCAGCCAAGTGACATCCTTGTAACGAACTTTTATGCTTCTCACTAAAACAGACATTACCGCCCCAAGATCCGTCAATATGAAACCAGACATTGTAGTGCTTGGCAATTTCGGAAATTTCATTGAAAGGATCGAATGATCCAAAGACAGTTGTTCCAGCAGTTGCATTGATATACAAAGGAGTATATCCATCAGATATGGTTTTTTCAATAACCGCCTTTAGATCTGATGTGTCCATTTGACCCTTTTCGTCAACCTTAACCTTGAAAAGAGATTTGTTACCTAAACCTAAGAGGATACAAGCCTTTTCAACACTGTAATGCGAGTGTAAAGAAGTGTAAACAGCAAACTTTTTGATGTTGCCCATTGTCTTCGTTTCAGGAAACAAAACACTTCTTGCCAACTGCAAAGATGTCACATTCGACCATGACCCACCTGAGAATGTTAGGCCACCTGAATGCTCGCCATTGAAGCCAAATTTTTGAGCATATCTATGAGAAATAAACTTTTCAATTATTGTAAGAGCAGGGGAAACGGTGAATACGTGAGAGTTCGTATTCAAAAGACTTAACAATATATCAGAAACAACTCCAATTGGATTCGTGCCTGCATATAACTTGTCTAAAAACCCTGGGTGCCAAGTATTGATCGAATTATCCAAGATGGATTGAACTGCATTTAGAACATTAGTCAAATCAGAGGATTCCCCTTTGATATAGTCAGAAACTTCCAAGTTCAAAATTTGACTCAATTCAGCTGGAGATTGAAAAAGGGGCCCGATGGTAGTCGGAAGCTTGCCATTCACAGGTTCAGCACTGCGAACAAAGTCGAGTACTTTCTGATTAACAGCCTCTAGCAACAACTCAAGTTCCTTGACCCTGTTCGTTTCTAAGTCACAGCTGAGTGTCATATTTTCTATGTTCTCTCAGTTTACGGTTCTTCTCCGATAAAGAATCTTTGTTCATTCAATTTTTTTTAACTTTTTTTTCAGGTTCATTTCATTAGAAAAAAGACAAGAGGCAAAAGAGACTGATACTGTATGCACAAGGAGCATCTCTTTCCTATAATTATCAGCAGATACACTTCAAATGAGTTCCGGTGAAGATGGAGAAGAAGATGTCGCATTGAAGTCACTTGGTGTGACGCTCATGGAGCAGGACTCTCTTGAGAGAGAGATGGCAGAGAAAGTGGATCAAGCAATGATCACAAAAGATGATGAGTTAGACAATAAGAGGTTGCAAAAGAGTTTGCTCAATTTGGAAAAGGCAAACAAACGGTTGTCACTACTGGAATCAAAATTGAATAACCCACTGACGAGAATTTCAGAGCGTGAGTCGCTTAGAAAAGATATCTCGTGGTTGAAAGATAATGACATTGCTACCCTTCAAAAGGACATTCAAGAGATAAAAGATAGAATAAATGAAAGAGCTAACGCCAAAAACGATGCTAAAAATACCAATAACGACTCTTCGGTAAAACAGCTTCCATCTGAAACGAGGCAAGAGTTCTTGATACGAACAGGAAAGATAACAGCATTTGGATCATCAAATGCATTTGAACAAAACGCCGCCGACTCACAGGATCAAAACCATCAGCAGTTGCGGGCCCCCGGAATAGATGACATTGAATTTGATGAGAGCGACAGTGCTCTAACGGATTTGGGATTTGATGATGCAGATTTTAAAGAAGAAGAAGAGGATGAAGATGGTTTCGAATTATCTCAAGAAGACTATTTGGAAGAGGATAACGATAATATACCTATCAGAAAAAGACACAAATCTAAACTGGCCAAGGAGGAAGACACTACCGAGGAAATCTTGCGTAACATTGATGATGGAAATGAAGCATTTTACCAACGGAGATTAGCAGCTTGGCTGAAAAAGAGGTCTGGATTAAGGCTGAAATACCACCCTCAGTATGAGGATGACTCTTCAGTCCCAGAATGGCTTAAGCCACATCCTAAAAATCCAGATGCCATTTTGAACTCTAATTTCAAAGTACCGGGAGATATATATCCATCGTTGTTCGATTATCAAAAGACTTGCGTTCAGTGGTTATGGGAATTGTACTCTCAAAAAACTGGTGGTATAGTAGGCGACGAAATGGGTTTAGGAAAAACAATTCAAATCATTGCATTTCTAGCTGGTTTGCATTACAGCGGCAAATTGGATAAGCCTGTGCTAATTATGTGTCCTGCAACAGTTTTGAGACAATGGTCGAACGAGTTCCACACTTGGTGGCCCCCTTTGAGAACAATAATTTTGCACTCGATTGGTACCGGAATGGCCAAGGGGAAAAAGGAAGAAGATGATGAGGAATCGTTTGAAAATTTATTAGAAACAGAAGAGTTTGACGAAGAGGGGTTATCAGCCAGCTCCATCAAATCACAAGGACAAGCAAAACGTATAGTAGAAAAAGTTTTCCAATATGGTCACGTATTGATTACTACTTATGTTGGCTTAAGAATCTATTCCAAGCACCTCCTCAACAAGAAATGGGGGTACGTGGTACTCGATGAGG
This sequence comes from Nakazawaea ernobii, assembly GCA_030567655.1. NCBI lineage: Eukaryota > Fungi > Ascomycota > Pichiomycetes > Alaninales > Pachysolenaceae > Nakazawaea > Nakazawaea ernobii. Next base: position 18,461 of record JAJLSN010000249.1, read on the forward strand.
GACACAAAATAAGGAATCCAAATAGTGCAATATCGTTGACATGCAAGCAATTGAAAACTGCAAACCGAATAATTTTGTCAGGAACACCAATTCAGAACAATTTAATTGAATTATGGAGTTTGTTTGATTTCATTTTTCCTGGGAGGCTTGGAACATTACCAGTCTTTCAACAGCAATTCTCTATTCCCATTAACATCGGTGGTTATGCTAATGCGACAAATGTACAAGTTCAAACAGGTTACAAGTGCGCTGTTGTTTTGAGAGACTTGATTTCCCCATATTTGCTAAGGAGGGTGAAAGCGGACGTGGCGAAAGACCTACCCAAGAAGAATGAAATGGTGTTATTTTGCAAATTGACAAAGTACCAACTTACTCTTTACGAGAAGTTTTTACGCTCGGCGGACATGGAGTCTGTCCTCACCGGTAAAAGACATGTCTTATATGGTGTCGATTACTTGAGGAAGATCTGTAATCATCCCGATTTGGTGCTGCTGATATCAAAGGCTAATGCATCGTATGGGGATTACAGAAAGTCAGGAAAAATGCAGGTCGTAAAACCCTTGATTGAACTTTGGAAGAGTGAGGGACATAAGACATTGCTCTTCACTCAAACACGTCAAATGTTGGATATCTTGGAGAAGTTCCTTTCTACTATAAACGAGAAGCGCGAGGGAAACCTTTTCAAATATTTGCGGATGGATGGTACAACGCCAATAGCAAACAGGCAAGCCTTAGTCGACGAGTTCAATGATGATCCAACTTACGATCTATTTTTGCTTACTACCAGAGTAGGGGGTTTAGGTGTAAACTTAACTGGAGCTAATAGGGTAATTATCTATGATCCAGACTGGAATCCTTCCACTGATGTGCAAGCAAGAGAAAGAGCATGGAGGTTGGGTCAAAAAAAGGACGTGACAATTTACAGATTAATGATTGCTAGTTCCATCGAGGAAAAAATATATCATAGGCAAATCTTCAAACAATTCTTGACCAACAAGATTTTAAAAGACCCCAAACAAAGAAGGTTCTTCAAGATGAATGATTTGCATGACTTATTTTCATTGGGTGATCCAAACGAAAGAGGAACAGAAACAGGGGACATGTTTAATGGAACCGAAACCAACTTTGAAGGATCAGGCACGAGAAAATCTAAACAATTGAATAAATCTCTTTCGAAAGATGATGACGATTTTGATCAAGTTATAAATATTAATGGGGTTACGCTGTTGAAAGAATTTCAAGGAGATAAAAATGATCAAGAAAAATCCAACGATTCTGAGAGAATTATGGAAAATATATTTGCAAGTTCAGGGGTTCACAGTGCTTTGCAACATGACTCCATTATGGAAAGCTCACGCCCGGATACTGTTTTGATAGACCGAGAAGCGTCCAAAATTGCTGAAGAAGCAGCTCGACAGTTGAGGGAATCACGGAAACAGGTTAGACGATCAAAAATTGGTACACCCACATTTACAGGGAGATTTGGGGCAGCAGGAAGAATTCAGAAAATAGGTAGGCCTCAAAACGGTTCTTCTTCTCGCTCTATCCTTGAAAGCCTTAAAGCTAAGAAGGATCTTGAGCTGCAAAAAAATGGGGACAAGAGAACAGTTGTCAAAGATAATGCTTCCCATTTGCTTAGTAACAGATCAGCTTCGCCCTTCAACCAGAGGTCTTATACTCCAGAATCTGTCAATATCTCAGAAATGAAGGAAACCGAATTGATAGCCAAAATAAGAGATTTTATTTCTGCTAACGGAGGTAAAGCAACGTCATCAGAGGTTATTTCCCAGATGAATTTAAAAACGCCATCCCTGAGTGAAGTGCAGCTTATAAGATCCATGCTAAGATCAATTTGTGACTGGCAAAATGATACGAAGCTCTGGTCGTTGAAAGAAGAGTTTGCAGATTAGTAGTAGTATGGCTAGTGGTTCGTGTATTCAAGGCCCAATAAAATTTTTTTTCTTGCCTTTGTAAAAAGTTCAACGCGTTTTCTTCAAATAAAATTTGGTGAAGAAGAGAAGTTGAATATATACTTGATACAAAGCAAAGATGTCTCTCAAATTACCTCAAGCTCCAAACGCTGGTATCTTTAAAGGTGGTTATCAAACCTATTCTAATAGTGATGGTGCAATAATAAGAAATATTCAAGCATGTAAGGAGATCAGCTCTATGTGTCTTACTAGTATTGGTCCATGTGGAAGAAATAAAATCATTGTTAACCATTTGGGTAAGATTTTCATAACAAATGATGCTGCCACGATGATCAATGAACTTGAAGTTGTTCATCCAGCTGTTAAGTTGTTATGTATGGCGTCCAATCAACAAGAACAAGAGATGGGTGACCTGACAAATCTTGTCATGATCTTGGCTGGTGAATTTTTGCAACTGAGTGAAAAATTGATCAATTTGGGATTACAACCTGTTGAAATTATCAATGGTTACCAGCTTGCTAAAAACTTCACTTTGAAAGAGTTAGATAGCTTGGTTGTTAACAAAGTGGAGTCATTGAATGATAAAGATGAATTACTCAAGATTATTCAACCGGTTATTGCTGCTAAACAGTATGGTTCAGAAGATATCATAAGTAAGTTACTTATCGAATCAATTTTGAGTGTATTACCAGAAGGTCCTGATGCCAAAATTTCAAACTTCAATGTGGACTCTATCAGAGTCGTCAAAGTCATGGGATCCTCGTTACCAAACTCATTTGTAATCAAAGGTATGGTTTTCCCAAGAGAACCAGAAGGACATGTCAAAAAGATCAACAACAATTCAAAAGTGGCTGTATATACCTGTCCAATTGATATCTCTGCAACTGAGACCAAAGGAACCGTGTTGTTGCATAATGCAAAGGAAATGGTTGACTTCAGTAAAGGTGAAGAACAACAATTACATCAAATGGTTAAGGAAATTTACGACAGTGGTATTCGTGTTGTCGTTGCCGGTGCAGGTATTGGTGAATTAGCCTTACATTATTTGAACAGATTCAATATATTGGTATTAAAAGTTCCCTCAAAGTTTGATCTTAGAAGAATTTGCCGTGTATGTGGTGCAACACCATTACCAAGATTAGGTGCACCAATGCCAGAAGAATGTGGTATTATTGACATTGTAGAGTCGATTGAAATTGGTGGTGACAGAGTGACAGTATTTAAGCAAAATGACGATCAAACTTCAAGAACATCGACCATAGTCATCAGAGGAGCAACGCAAAACAGCTTAGATGATATTGAAAGAGCCATTGATGATGGTGTAAATTCAATTAAGGGATTGTTGAAAGATGCAAGATTGTTGCCTGGTGCGGGATCAACTGAAGCAGAATTAGTCAACAGAATTACCAATTATGGTGAAAGAACTCCAGGTTTATTGCAATTGGCCATTAAAACATTTGCCACTGCGTTTGAAGTTATTCCTAGAACTTTGGCAGAAACATCTGGTTTGGATGAAACTGAAACCATTTCAAAACTTTATGCCGCACATACTAATAATGAAAACAATAAAGGTTTAGAGTTCGGAATCGATGTGGATAATGAAAACTCAGATGGATTGTGTAATGTTGTTGAAAGAGGCATATACGATTTGTTATGCAGTAAGAAGAATGCCATTGAATTAGCATGCGAAGCTGCTTGTACAGTCTTAAGTGTCGATCAAATCATCATGGCAAAGAGAGCTGGTGGCCCAGTGATGCCAAAACAAGCTAAACCGGGAAATTGGGATCAAGCCGATTAAAGTTAACACCAGCAAGCTGAAGACTTGAACCTTACATATATTTAATCTAAATTAGTTATAATCTGCTCCCTTCTAACAATGCGCAATGTAGGGCCATTTTAGCCAAATCCAAGCGAATAAGTGAAATCGTAGATCCATTAACTGAAAACTGTTTCAGACGAAAAATATAAATAAAAAAAAGACACAGAGACGGAAAAAAAAAATATAAAAAAAAAAACATCGATCAATTTCAATCAAGCTTGAAAACTAAGAGAGAAAGCTTCACGTCAATGACAGGTTTCTTCAAGAAAAAGAGGCAGTCCACTCTGGCAAAGAAGCAGCAACCACAGGTTCTGAATGGAGCCGAGATTGAGGCTCCAAGAAATGCTAGTTCCAGCTCTAGCCAGAAATCACACATTCTAACGAATCCAAATTCGAGTCCAAATTTGAACATGAATTCACAATTTCTGAACAATCTGTCTCCTCAACATAAATACTACTCACAATCACCAAATCCTCAGATGAGAAGTCAATATTCATCCAGCCAAATGCAACCCCATGCTCAAAACCAAATACCATCACAACCTCAACATTACAGTACGGCTAACATTCCACCACAATCAACTTTTCAAAACATGAATTATCAACAGCTGCAGCAACTGTATTCAAAATCAGCAACGCCACCTTATGCATCTCACTTTGGTAATTCTCCACAAGGTTTTGGGCAACCTCCTGTACAACAGCAAAATTTGTATCGCCAGCAACTGCAATTTGCTAGTCCGCAACCACCTGATAATCAACAGTATTTGCAACAGCTACAATCACAGAAACAACAACACCAACAATATAATCAGCATCAGCATCAAAATCAACAGTACCCGCAACACCAACAACCAGGACAAACTCAACAGCAGTTTACACAATCTTATACGCCTGTAAACTCTAGGCTGGAGTCTTCTGGCTCCAAGCAACTGAGTCTTCCTGAGCAGTTCACCCTGAAAGATGCACAGCCAAAGGAGGTTACAAAAACGCCCCCTCAGAGCTTTGCAAGAAAGAACATTGTTGCTCCATCAAGTCCTTCCTCGCTGTCTGTTATTTCAAAGCCTCAACCTTGGAGACGGAAAAAATTGTTCAATTCTCCATTCCCTAGGTATCGTCATACTGCATCCACAATCACTGCTGATAACGGCTGTTTATTTGTGATGGGCGGGTTGCGAGATGATAACGTTTATGGCGATATCTGGTTGATTACTCCAATAGGTAGCGATGTCTCAGCTAATTACTCGTACATCGCCAAACCTATAGAAACTACTGAAGGTGTTCCAGCTCCAAGAGTTTGTCATAACTCAATTTTGATCGGCAATGCTTTTATAGTTTATGGTGGTGACACTATCAAACTCAATTTGGAGGGTGAACTAGATAACAATTTGTACTTTTTCAATATTAATTCAATGAAATGGACAACTCCCTCTCCAAGAGGACAAAAGCCCTCAGGGAGATATGGTCATACGATCACTGTTGTGACATTTCAAAACAATAATGAGGAAGAGGTTTCTTCATGGTCCTCCTACTTGTATTTATTCGGAGGGCAACTTGACGAAGAGAAATTCAATGACATGTGGTGTTTTGATTTGAGTAATTTTAGAAGACCTACAACCCAATGGCGTAAAATTTATAGCAATGATGCCAAGTCCCAATACCAACCACCTCCTTTATCGAACCATACTATGACAGTATATGATGGTCGTATCTACGTTTATGGTGGTTCTGCAATTGGAGGAGAATTATCAAACTCTCTATATTGTTTCAACCCAGTCGACGAGTCGTGGTCTGCGTGTCCGTACACATCGATGTATCAGCTGCCAGCAGTCGAAGAGCACTCATCCATATTATATCAAAACTTGTTAATCAGCTACGGTGGAAAGGATTCTCTGGGAGCCACCATTTCTGACTTTACAGTCATCAATTTAGACACATTCCAAGTTTACAAAATCGAAACTCCCCTTAGTTCCAGCTCCCCAGGAAGACGTGCAGGGCACTCCTTAACATATGATATGAAGAATGAAAAATTGTTGGTGATGGGAGGCGATCAGTTGAATTTAGAAAGCATAAACTCTTCAAGGGACGATGTTGTATTCGATGGACTTGTTTCCGGTGATAATAACGATGAGTTGTTACAGCTTACATCAATTGACCCACTGTCCCTTGAATATGAAACAACATTTGTGTATGAATTTGATTTGGCATATTTAGAGGCTTTTCTCAACAAAACCCCGGATCCAAATCCAACCCCCAAGGTTACAACGCCTAGAGATAATGAGAGAGTGTCAAGTGTCGAGAAGACGTCTCCTATGAGTGAAAAAGCTTTGGAGTCTAATAATGGCCAAACTCCGGTTTTCAAAGACGAGACGTTAAATCATTCAACTCCGTCAAGCTTGGACAATTTGGACGACAGAGAGGTTGCTTCTTCAACTCCTTTGAAAAATGATCCAGACACATCGAACTCTGCTGCGAATAGTACTGCCGGTTCAATAAAGTTAGCAAGAAAAGTCAGTATTTCTTCACATGCCAATCAAAAAACACACAATATGCACAATGTCGCTTCTTCTGTCAAAAGAGTTGATAGTATTAACGTACATAGGAACAGAAGAATTAAAAGTGCAGATAGTTATAACGACGACAGAGTTGAGATTGTGAACTCGAGCAGAAACGTTACTCCAATCTTGAAACAGGTGCTGCAAACAGAATCAAGGGATGGTAGTTTTCTGCAGCCTTCTGACATATCTCATGAGGATTTCAGAACTCCCTTAGGCTCATCGCTTTCAGTAGTAGAACCGGAAGCTTCAAGATTTGCGGAGCCAGAAGCTTCAAGGTTTCTGCCCTATCAAAAGGTTGGGTCAAAGGTTGACTTACAGATGGACTCAGATGATGATGAGGGAAATGAAAGTGTACCTGCATACAAGGATCCTAACAACACCAAAAATGATGATTTATATCCTGAAGTTTCTAGAGACTTGAAAGTCAAACTGAATGACTATGACTATGAAAGTCCTCAAGATGCCTTTTCAGCAAGCTCATCCTTCCCAAATCCAAAAGAAAATAACAAGAAAGTTAGCATACCTAGTGCTATTTCTGATACCACCATGAACAGTTTCTTAGACAGCTACACAAATAAGGCCGGTTCCTACGATCAATACTCTTCTAGAGAACAACTTCATCACACCAGCTCTTCAAGCTTAGCCAGCAGCAATGATGAGCTTCACCAGGATGACACAACGCCTCTTGTGATGAACAATGGCCATTTTGAGCAACCTGTGTCCAAACATTCATCCACACCACCTTCTTCGAATTCGGGAAGACAAAACGAGACAATTTCATTTGAAAAGCATAATCCACAGTCATCATTCAATAACCACTTGATCAATGACCAGACAAGCTCGACTCCAGGATTATCCAGTCGTTCAAAAAGCAAAAATCCTTTTGAAGTTGACAATATGGTCACTACGGATGAACGCGAGGTGCACCCTGGCTTCTCGGAAAACGGAAGAATTGAAAGTATCCAAGAACAACCAAAAAATAATTTGGAGATGTCTCAGCTTTATGATCGTTTAAATGACTTGAAGAGGTCGTTAAATGAGAAAATGATTTTTGCCAATGATAAAATTGTTGGATTAGAGCAAGAAATTTACCAGCAAAAACAGGAATCAGAAACCTTTAGGACGAAATTACTGGAGAAAGAGGCTATTATTGAATCTTTGAGCCAGAACCATTCTCTGGTTGTAGATGAGCATCTGGTCAAGGTTGAACAATTGAATAATCTTGTATCTACTCATGAGAGATCGATTGGTGCCAATGTTTCTCTGTTGGAAGCACTGCAATCTCAGATCAGAGAGAAAGATCTTGAGATTCTGAATTGGAAATCAACTAATTCTGAAAATCAATCAAAATTGAGCCAGTTTGAAATCCTACTCAATGACAGGTTATTAAACCTCAATAAATTCAATAAAGTGCTTCAAAAACAGAAGGAATTTGTCCAACAGCAGCAGATGAAACATCTTGAAAAAGAAGAAATGATGCTCAAGAGAATAAACGAGCTAACCCTTGAGAATGAGAACATTAAAGTGGAATGCAATAAATTCAAGAAGATGCGTGATATAAGCAATACCCTGACGTTGGATGAAGGTGATATGACCCAGGAATCGAAAAGCAGAAAAGCATCCAGTGCCTATGGATCTGGAGATCCTAATAGTTCGATTGATGAAGATGATTTTAATGATACATCAATAAGTGAGTTATCTCAGGGACTCGACAAGTTGATCTCAACTATTAGAAGCGTTTCTAATGGTACTCAAGGAAATATATAGTGTAGTCTTATTGCGGAAATAAACATTTTTTTTTTGAATTATTTTTGATCAAAGAATTATGTAATTGTTAATCTAATCTACTGTCATTGTGTTGAGCTCTTCGGTAGCATTCTCTCTTTCACTTTCCAAGCTCAGTACAATCTCTTCAATCTTCTTACGTGCCCAAGGGAATGCAGGGTTGATCAAAAATGGTCTTAAGTCAAACCTATTATCATCCGGAGAATATTGCTCAGCATGATAAGAAGGAGTGCTGACAGTTTGCTTGTGTCTATTGACTGCATAAAACCAAAAAAATCTGTTCACCTTTTCAGCAATAATACGTGGTGGGTATTTGTCTCCCCAGTCGTGTAGTAACTTGACAAACATGGAATAAGGTCCGAACTTCGAAACTTTCCTTAGTCTACCAAAGATTGATAACTCTTCGTAGGTCATACCCATATCTATTTCATCAGATTGTACATAGGTCTCAGTTATAGGCTCTAACTCAGCTGTTGGTACGGCATTCAAGAACTCTTCCAAAATAGGCAAATCGAATTTTTTAATACCGAAATCAATAAATTTTTTCAAATCTGTCTTTGAGATCCCGCCAATTGGGTTGACGTCAGCCGATGAACAATCATACTTTGTGAGGTAACCACGTAATTGTTCATCGACATTTGCACTTCCTAAAACTAACAAACCTCCCGTGTTGGTCCTGCCTCTAGTCCAAGGTAAAAGTTGAGCAAACAAATATGCTAAAACCATTCTTGAACGGGCTTGAATATTTTGCAAAGCCAAATTTTCAATTTGAGATCCACCAAAGATTTTGTAAACTGGTTTTTTACCAGTGGCAACTTCAAATACAGATATAATAGCAGTGACCATAGAATCCATGTTCAAATCTACATGATATGCTCCAATTTTATCTGCCAATTCCTTGGCTCTAGTTCTGGTCTCAGATGATGAGTTTGTTGTCCCCATAAAGCAAGTGTGAAAGATCTTGTTAGCAAATTCTACGGGATCTGTTGGTTCCCATTCTTCATCAGTTACTGCAGCTACTCTCTTAGCATCTGAAATAACTTGTTGGTTTCCATTTTTAGCGGCATCAGCAACCAAGACACACATACTATGAACGATCACTGCAGTAGCACAACTGTCAATTCCACCACTTAAAGGAAGGAAATATCCGGAACCATTACAACGTCTGACATAGTCCCATAACCAACAAGCTGGTCCATATGCTATTTCCTCCTCTGGTAAATAGTATTTGATCTCTTGAGCGTTGCTAGGTTGCAATTTGCGATCAAAATTCAGCGACTGTGGACTTAATTCAACTGGGACATGAATCCTTTTATAAGTCGGAGAACTGCGACTTTGTAAACCGTGTGAAATAACTGATCTATAAGCTCTAATTTCTTCAAGATCAATTGTTGCTGTAACAACTTCAACATCATCCAATGAGAATTGTGACCCCTGGGCAACAACTTTATCGTTAACCACAATTAAGGCACAGCCGTCATAATATAATCTGTCCCCATCACAACCTTTTTGATTGGCATAAAGATAAACTCCTCCACATTTGGTTGTAGCCTCTTTAATCAATTCCATTCTAGTATTTAATTTTCGAAGCTCATGATGGGAGCCTGACGAATTAGTAATGATTTCAACTCCATCCAATGCCATCGAAATATGTGGTGCCTGTGGAGTAAATAGCTCTTCACAGGTTTCACATCCTATAACAGTATCTAAAGTACTGATTATCAGGTCTCCAAAGTCCACTGTTATTTGACCGGTTATCTTCTGGATTGATCTTGGAAGCATATAATCCTCCACATATTGAGTCTTAAGCCATGGTGTAAAAAATCTCATTTCCCTATAATTTCCATCATTTGCCAAGAAGATTTTTGGCCTGATGAACAAAATCTTCCCATTGTAAGACATAACTCTACAGTTGTACTTCCTATTTTTGTGAATAACAGGCATACCGATATCCAACATCACATCGTATGTATCCTTGTTCGTTAAAATTGAGGCATACATTTCCCACGAGTGAAGGTAAATGTCATTTTCAAGAAAATGGTCCAAACAACCGTATCCTGTAATCTCCAACTCAGGTCCCACCCTTAATTTGGCTCCTTTGGCCTTTGCGATTTTGATACTCTCAACAATCCTATCTCTATTGCCTTCAAAATCAAGAGCCCATTGATTCAAATTACAGGTCGCTAATGTAATGAAATGTCCCATTATGAGTTGTTCTCACTAATCTACTTGACTCATCGTCGGATTACCAAAGAGGATTCAAAAAAAAAAAAAAAATCAACTACAGGAAAAAATGTATCAAGCTGAAATCATCTTTATGATGACGAGAAATAAACCTAAGAGGGTTACTTTTATAGATATATGGATATATATATATATATTTATGTAGATGCATTGATTCTTAATTAGATGATTCGCCCATGATTCGGATCCAATTCTCTACCGAATAATCTTGAAACATCATGCACCCTTCTGACGACAACCTCTTTGGCTAACTTTAGCAAGTTAACTCCCTTCTTTTTTCTCTCTTCATCTTCTTCACCGTTTATTCTTTTAAGATCAGTATAATTTGTAGGCAAATAATTCTCACTGACATTTAATGATATGAATAAGGCAATTGGGACAAGCCAAATCAATAAACCAAAGAAACTTGCGATCTCGGAAAATGTTGGAATGTGAGGTGGTTTATAATCAGACTTCAACCTTTCCTCAATTGATGGAATGGAAGGATTACTGAAATACTGGAACCATAAATAATGATTTGCTGCAACTAATACACATGATGATATGAAAGTTGGTGACGACAAACTGATGTATGGGAAATGCTTCAAGTTTTGATAATAAACATAATACGAAAACAACGAAAATAACGTCAATTTGAATGAAAGACCATCAAATATTAATAGAAGCACGTATATCAGTGATACTGTGTAGATTGCCCTTTTCAAGAGTCTTTTGGTAAATTCTGTATTTTCCTCAATAATTTCAGAGAGGTAAAATAATCCAGAGGCTATTCCAGTTTAGTCAGTAAATGATACTATCGATTGGAATTTTTGGTTGCAAACTTACCCATGGCCAAAGTCACAGATATAAACCCTGTGACTATACCTATATACGATATCAATTGCAAAAACATATTAAATGATTAAATTATGTGGTGGTGATAACAGCAGCTAATTTTCTATACTCAAGAGAAATATTTCGATTTCCATCAAAAAGAACAGAAGAAGAAGAAAAAAAAAACACACAAAAGCACAACGCGACTTTTACACTACCTTTTGGGAGAAGAGTTGATGATGTTGATTTCAACTGCTTTATCTGGATTCTCTTCCGGTTGCGGCTCAAGGTCTCCTGTATTGATGGTTGCACTTGACCTTTTTGCGACTGAAATGTTTCCCAATACATCAACCTGATTTGAAGAAGATGCGACGGATATCGGCCTAAAATTGATATCTCTTCTTATAGGTGACCTCGATGGACTGGAACCTCTCTCTTTCAACCCGAAAGGTTTCAAAGAGCTTCTGCCCTCTCTCAGATTCGATACATCTCGAGAGGATTTTCTCAAGTGACTTGGGTACATAATTTTGTTCACATCAGAGTTTGTTGAATCTGTTTCCCCAATTTGTTCATGAGCTTTTGCCAAATCTAGAGCCATTGTCTGCGCAGAAAGCCTATTTTGCTTGATGGCAGCTTGTCTCTTGACATGCTGCTCTTCCTTTTCCAAAAGAATTGAGGGCAATTTGTTTAATATAGCTAACAAGTCATTGGTCAATCGATCATAGAATTCAACATCAGTTGATATGAATGTATCATTGGTTGCCCCAACAGCATATGATTGACGCAAAATTAGATGAGCGAATGGAACTGATCCCGGGGCTTTTGATTTGTTCAAAGTGTTTTGATGTTCGGATGACATTTTAGATATATGTTCGAAAAGCAAAATGATAGCAGAAAGACTACATCTTGACAAGTTATTATCTAGTATTTTGAGCAAAATCTTGCGACGCAGCTCTTCATTTGAGGAGTCCAACTTGACTATATCATTGTAAACAAATGAGGGAATGATTGAGTCAGGCAACTCCAACAAATATAATTTGAAAACATCTAGTAATCGTGACTGAAATGATTCCGAGTCTTTCAAATTAGATAAGAATTTATCGATTGATTCTGTTTGACTCAGGTACTGTTTAGATAACATGAAATATTGATTTTTCAATTGGTGTGCCGAAAGGAAGTCAAATGTTTCACCCCAAGAATGCTCAGTCGGCAATGACCGTAAGACCTCTTTGATGAAATAAGGCACAGACTTAGTTCCCTTGGCAATTGACTGCGACTCCAAATCAGATCCAAATAGTGGCGCCCCCTTACCGTTTAAAATTTGTAATCTAGCATAGGAGGAATTATAAGAAGGATTGAGGGCGTATGTAGAGTTAAAGCCCTGTGAACTGAGTAATGTTTCCAAGTCAGCAGAGTGATTTTTTGCAACGTTCACCGAAGCAAATGAATTCTTGAAGCTTCCAAGAGTTTCCAGCTCTTTCAACAGTTGTTCAGCTAATATATCACTCAACTTACTAATCAAATCATACATAAATGAAATTCTTTGGAATTCTTTTCTTTCAATTTCCTTGTTTGTTCTCATGATCTTGGCCTCTAGATCCAATCTTGTCTTCAAGTACTCTTCATAGGCTACCTCAAATTTTTGTAACTGGTTATCCTTATTTTCTAGGAGCAGCAGCAGCTTTAAAGTATCATCACTTCCAGGGATATATGACGATAGAGATCGAAATGGGTTAGACGCACTTGAAATTCTTTTACCCGCCGGTGTAGTTGGGTTTTGTAGCAGTTGTTGCTGATCCGCATCTTTTTCCAATCTCATTTTTTCTTCCTTAGCTGCTTTCTTAGTATCCTTTTCCAGAGTCTTTCTCGTCAAAATCATTTTCTCGTCATAATCTTTGATAAATTTAAATAGATCAGAGTACTCAAACCAAAGAGATTCGTCGTCACTTTTAAATTTTGAGAACCTTTTCGCAATATTAGTGATGGTCAAAAATTTATTATCTAATAAGGATTGACCAATCTTCTCGATTTGAGATCTGCTCAATATTCTATTGGCAGCCTCTCCTTTACTGGCATTCAAGGCGCCGAGGTTATTTGACCTCCATGGTATTATGTTTTCAATCAACCAAGCAGTCAAGTCCTTTACCGCTATTGATTCAATTCGATAATTCGTGAGAGGTATTTTGGTCAATGTTCTTGGGATTGATTCAAACATTGAAGAAGTGAAGCTTGCCAAACCAGTAGCAGTCTCAAATGTCAATATAGGATCACCTAGCACTAATGGAAAGTCAACTGGACTTGGAGACTGACGACCGCTTTCTTCATCAGATTCGTTGTCATCGTCATTTGTTAATTTTTCTCCCTTCAAACCCCCTACTTTTGGTCCAGACACGTTGACTTGTGAGAAAGATGCATTAAGCGAATTCCAATTCAAAGTTAATGACTCCATCATATGGTTTGACATACTTTTATTATGTGTTTTCCGTACAGCCGGTTGTTGATTTTCAGGTTTTTTCGGAAAGTTCGAATCATCCACCTTGTTGATCATGATAATCGTTTGTTCCTCCAATTTCTTAAGAAGCTTTTTTTTGGTATTGAGATCGTTGAGCCCATCATTCAATAAAGTTTTCAGATAGTCCATAAAGCTCTTATAAGCGTTGATGAAATTGGATAAGGGGAGTGTCACATCGCTTTCGATAAGTGTTGAAGTTAACAATTTCAAGTCATTCAGGTCTTGCATTGATCCAATGAGATCATCAAACAGTTTCTGGAGAATTCCACCGGAGGTGTAATCCATATCTTTGGAAATTAAATCGACACCTGCATCATAAGAGCCCAAGATAACCTTCTTTTGTAGCACTTTGAGATATTGATTTTGAAAATCCAAGAGCTTCATATAATTCTTCTCAAGTAGCCCGATGGACTCATCAATGCCAAGTCCATAATCTAGCGACCAGCTATTGTAGTTCAATGAAGTGGATGTGTTTTCCATTTATGACGTGGCTGAGAGATACGTGTGCTGATAATATAGATCATCATCTACACATCTCACAAATCGTCAACATTGACAAGAAAAAAAAAAAAAAAATTACATTCCAGGCACTAAAAATTGGGATTTCAGTTTAACAAAGTATGCTCGAATATGTTGAATAATCTATTTTATATATATAATTTTGTAGAAGCCAAAACAAACATACACGGTTTTTGGACACCACAGCGTAACAAAGACTATGTCTGTGGGCGTCCCAAAGTGAATAAAAGGCAAGAAAAACTAAGTACAGTACTTTTGAAAAGAATTAATGTTGAATAACCGGAAGTAAAAATAAAAGCTGGAACCCATGAATAAAAACCGAGATGCAGAAATAGATCAATACAATAAACGGATTGCTATTTTGTTTGGTGTATTGTCTAACAGGTCATACAACTTTCTGATATCGGCATTATTTGCATCAGAGATATCTGCCATCAAATAGGCAACATCACCTCTAGAATCTGAGAATTGCTTTTCAATATTATAACTTCCCAAAATATTGTTGACAGTTTTCAAGACACCTGGAACATTTTGATGGATATACAAAACTCTGACGGAATCTTCTTGATCCAAGTCCAAACTTCTTAAAGCAACTTCTGGGAAGTTAACAGCACCAGTAGAAGCACCTTCATTCAAATATTTTGTCAATGCACTTGCAACTTCGACACCAATGGCAGATTGGGCTTCCTCTGTTGAACCACCAATATGTGGACTCAAAATAACATTTCTCAAGGAGGTTAATTCACTGATCCAGCTATTCAAATCATTTGAAAATAAACCGGCACCATTCTTTGGTGGTTCATGTGGATATACATCCAAAGCAGCACCTGCGACTTTACCTGATTTCATTGCGCTAACCAAGGCAGGAATATCAACAACAGTTCCTCTTGACGCATTGATAAGATATGCACCTTTCTTCATGGCTTCAAATTGAGGAACAGAGATCATGTTTTTCGTCTCCTCAGTTTCTGGAACATGACAAGTGATAAAATCAGCTGATGCTAATAATTCATTCAAAGAAGTGACTTGTTTTGCTGTACCCAAGGACATGATCATCATAACGTCGTAGTAAATGACATTCATACCCATTGCTTCAGCCAAAACAGATAATTGGGCACCGATATGACCATAACCTATAATACCTAAAGTCTTGCCTCTAATTTCCCAACATTTGGCACTAACCTTGTTCCAGGTCCCTGTGTGCATTTCAATTGATCTATCACCCAACTGTCTAGCCAAGGTGATAATTTCAGCAATTACCAATTCAGCAACTGATCTGGAGTTTGAGAATGGAGAGTTGAAGACAACGATACCCAGGTTGGCAGCGTATTCCAAGTTAACTTGATTTGTACCAATACAGAAACAACCGATTGTAACCAAGTTTTTAGCATGCTTCAACACATTTTCTGTCAATTTGGTCTTTGATCTGATACCAATGGCATGCACATCCTTAATCTTTTCAATTAATTGGTCTTCTGGTAATGAAGTTTTGTAAAATTCAACTTGGTAACCTTGAGCATTGAAAATGTCAATAGCAGTTTGGTTGACATTTTCCAAAAGCAAGATCTTGATATCTCCAGTGGAGTACGGTTTCAAAGTCTTAGCTGGCTTAGAAGTAGAGTAAGCTCTTGGCCTGTCTGCAAAATGTTGGTTCATGTATGATGAATTTGGTGAGGTGGAAACAGCGTTTGATGGAGATGATGACGATGATGAGACACCAACTGCATTCTTAAACGTTTGAGTAAGATTCTTAATTTGCTGAGGAGAAGCCATGTTCAATGATATTTGATTCTGGTATAGATATATATAAATATAAAAAGGTTACTTTGAGCAGATGACTTCTTTATATGGAACTGAACAATGAATGAGTCTTAAAAATTACCAATATAAATATATAATAACATCATATGAAAAACGAAAAAAAATTGAGTGAAAAAAAACACCCACTCACTGCGCGTCACGTGCAATAGCCGAAACCGCAACGCAAGTGTGGCTGGAAGAATGACTCATGTGCCATGAATTGCCCAACTGGGAAGGTGTGTGGCCAGTTAATTAGGAGATGACTCTGTTAAGATTAGACATGGTCCAGAAGTCATCTCCAGCAAGGAGTCAGATTCTCCAAGTTTTTTGATGATGCACTGTTGTCTTGTATTTCTGCCGCACATGCATTCATCGTCCTTGCAGAGAGGTCGTTAGTTTCTTCACGTAGCTCATCCTCATTTTTGCATATGAAATGAGAAGTTATGATTAGTATGGGTGTTGAATACCTTGCGTACATTTTTCTCTCACTGAAAACAAAAAAATTTTACTGCGGAAAAACAAGCAGACATAAAGGGGCACTGATGTTGTGATTAAATAACAGCTCTTTTCAAATACACAAGTTGTATTCATCCCATAGATCCCCATTTAATGGTGATTGGCTTGTCATTTCTACTAATATCATTCCTCTCGACATAATCAATCAAAGTTAACGCAACCTTATCAGGACAATCTTCATGGACGAAATGGCCACAATGTTGCACTCTGCCCAATTCTGGGACATAAACGCCGTTTTGGAAAACGACCAATTGGTATTTTCCTTGCATCTGTCCAATCATCAAGTATTTATCCAAGTTGTCATGACCAGAGAGTATAAGTAATTTGGCAACTTTTGAACCTATGGAAACAAAGTTTGAAGATAATCCGAGGAACCACTCCCCCCAAAAAGGCTGAGTCTTATACAAGTCAGCAATCCAGTGGTATCTATTGTCACTTTCACTTAGCTGGAAATACGAAGGTACTGACAATTTCGCCGACAGTTCGTTATTGAGTAATTTTGAGCTTAAATGCCATTTTATCGATTCTTCAATAGTTTTGAAGCTTTTTGGGGTCTTGTCAAGATAAGAGCCCATTACATGTAATGACTGAACAGCTGCTTCTTCCACTATATCCAACATTGTTAGTCCCTTGATCATTGCCAAAACATTTGGGTTTTTGATCAAATCGTTATGCAATACATTTGTCAACACCGAACCACCAAGTGAATGTCCAATTAAAAAAATACTGGGTTTGATGCCATTTTTCTCGAATTCGTTAACCTCTAGGAATTTGTTGAGTAGAAATACAAAATCTAGTGAGAATTGATCCATCGAGAAATCAGTTTCCTCATCATTGATCAACGCGGTTTTTGAGTGACCTCTTATGTCAAACGTGAATAATCCTGGCAATTCGTACTCAATTGTGCTCAATTTCTTTTTATATTTCTGGTCGAATTTTCCTTGTAAAGATTTACTCAACTCTCCAAAAGTCAAACCTGAAGAACCTGCTCCGTGGTGGCATATAAAAATGATTGGGTTGTTGGAGTTGTTGAGAGGCTTTTTGTAATATGTGTTGATTTTAAAATGTGACTCTGTTTCATAAATCTCATTGACATCAAAATAATCATTCCAACTAGGTAGTTTAAGGTCTGTGGTAGCCTCTTTGTTTTTATCAGAGTTTGATCCCCGTAAAGGCGATAACGAATCAGTCTCCTCTTCTATTGTATCCTCGTCAAAGTTGAACGCCAATTGCAGTTCCAGCTCTTTTAGTTTCTTTTGGAAAAGACCCTTTTGAAAATCAGGCATTGTCGGATGTATCAGTGATTTGTATAAATTTGTTTGCACCTCAGGTCTTTGATTTTTAAATTTTGATGTTTTTTTACAATAGAGCGATGATGTCTTTTGGATGTTTCTTCACGCCTGAATGATGATATTTCTGCTTGATATATATGATGTGATCTTCAATTCAAAATGCACACCAATTGGAATCTACCGGAACTATTAGCAGTTTCTGGTATTACCACTCTTTGTTATCCTTACATAGACATATACTAATATCGTTCCAATCCACAGTAAAAATTTATGTAAGTAGCCTTGAAAAAAATCAAAAAGTCCAAAAAAATTTATTCCTGTACATTAGCGATACTCATCGATCGATCGATCTTGACCTTTGGAATGACCGACTTAAAGAGGGAATTCCATTTCATGAGAGAAGCTCTTCGGGTATCTCTGTCTGCATTGTTGGTGAATGAAGTTCCTATAGGTTGTATATTTGTTCTCGACGGTGAAATCATAGCTGAAGGGTTTAATCAAACAAATATATCCTTGTGTGGTATACGACATGCAGAACTAGTTGCAATAGAATCAATATACAATACTTTTAGTGATAAATATACCAATGAGGAGATCGCAAACAAAATTTTCCCCAGATGTGAGGTCTTTGTCAGTGTTGAGCCATGTATTATGTGTGCTTCAGCTTTACGTCAATTGAAGATAAAAAGAGTCTTCTTTGGGTGCGGTAATGATAGATTTGGTGGTAATGGAACAGTAGCCAGTTGTAATAAGGGATTCCCATCAAAGAGTGATAAGTTTCCAAGGGAGTATCCATCTTATCCAGGAATACTACAGAAAGAAGCCATCCTTTTGTTGAGAAGGTTTTACGTCCAAGAAAACGACAAGGCGCCAACTCCAAAGGTGAAAAAAAACCCAAACTTGGTTGAAGATGAGTTTCCACCTTTGGATTTCAAGAAATACCTAACAAGGGAAGAATTTATTGCATTTTATGGAGTAGATCGAGTGAGCGTTTTCGATGGCGGGGCAGATGAAGTACAAGAGTTCACTGAAAATAAACTAAATTTATCACTTGATGGCACTGAACTCAAAAAAAGGAAACTATGAATCGAATATTTTATTAAGTAGATTTATAGACAGTTTCGGAAAAAATTCATAGACATTCAATTACAAATTATTCAACCAAGCATACTTGCGGTTAACAAATCATCCTCCTCTTCGTCATTTGCGATGATATTAGAAGACTCATCTTGATTCTCCTCCACCGCGGTGTTCGTCGAAGCCACTGGTGGCGATGAAAAATTTCGTTCTGGTGGTTCTAAAAGATCAGTCTCTTCTTGTTCCTCTTGCCTCAGCTTCAAGCGATCTTCATGAATCTTCACTAATTTGTCATACTCTTCTTTTATAATAGTTTCATTTTTCGTTATATCGTCGTGTTTGAAGTGCTCAGAATCTTCGTTCAATTTTAAATTTGACTTCACCCTTTCTGTATTATCTGATGATAGTAACGTTTCGTCTAGATTTTCCCAATTTTGCAAAATAGTGTTATAAAATGACAAATTAAATGTTGCTAGTTTCGTCAAATTTTCATCAATTTCTTCTGTCTTGATAGGTTCAAACTTGGTATAATATTCTTTGAGAAGCAGTTTCTCAAAATTCTCAAACACATCAAGCGCCGTTTGTGCTTCCTGTTCCAATTTTGTGATTTTGGAGTTTATTTTTAGAATCCTATTATCTGCAGTATTTGAAGAACCATAACTACCATCTGATCCAGTGAAAGACTCCAATTTTTTACTCAAAAATTTAAATGTGGCTTCCGCAGTGGATCCTGATCCGTTATGCAAAATGGCCTGTTTCTCGTTGTTAGCTTTGTTTAAATAATTTATTAACGCCTCATAGTCAATGAGCTTCGAATCTTTGAGTTTGATTGAACTTTTCAATTGCACAATATAATGATCTAAATCTTTCAAAGATGTTAAATAATTTTGATCTATCTGAGATGTAAGATTATCACTAGCAGATGAACATTTATGAAGGTCATTTGATAACGCTTTGAAGTTCTTCACCAATGACAGGTCAAGATCACTTGTGCTCTCTTCAACAGTATCATTTAAAAGTCGATTAAGCTTAACAAATTCATCTCCAAACTTCATGAAATTAGAAGAGAGTTCAGTTTGTTTTTTGATAACTTTTGAATAAATTTTATCTATTTTAATCAAATTTTCTTGCAACTTGTTAGCCTTCGTGATTATTTCTTGAAACTCCTTTGAGTTTTCTGTGTGTGTGGTTGGTTTTTTAAATGCATTCATGATATAATCTGAGATTTTTTCGTTGGTGTCTGAAGCAGCAGTTGGTGCAGCACTACTCAACTTCAAATTCTGTTTGTATGTATTCCAATAGTCGGAATTCTCCAAAAAGATATGATAAATTTTAGAGTTGTTCAACTTCTCATGTTTTGATACTCTTGCCAAAAAGTTGTTTAGTGATACAGCCCTTTTGCTAGTGAAACTCTCTGAAAATCTGTCACCTTTTATGTACTCCAACCTCTGCTTATTAGGGAGAGGTGGCACAATCACTGTGGGGAAATCATTAAGCAAGCATTGGAATAAAAAATTGAAGTCTGAGAAACGCCTTCTTATCTGAAACTCAGGTGATTGGAAGACAGGGTTGTTCGAAGAAGTCCTGATCAAATAAGAGATATAGTGATTGGATCCGTCAGACTCCTTTAACGGTTCAGATACTGTTGAGTGGATGTAATATCTTGGCATCTCCTCTGAACTGTTATCACTGGCCTTTGTGACTGACTTATCAGGAGCTGCAGGAGTTGTGTCATGACTCTCCTCCTCGTGCTCTTCTTCAGCTATTGGCGATTGTGTTGTTCTAATAGGTTGAGGAGTCGGATCATCCCTGTCCCACTGGACTGATGTGAACTCGTCTGACATGGTTTCGTGGGGTCTGTTTTCAAAATGACGCTATTCGGTATGTGTGATGACTTGTTCTGGCAATACTTTAGGTGTCAATTGTATTGCAAAATACAGAAAATGACTCAATCAATTAGCGTCACTGCAATATTAGTCCTTTGCTTGCCCAAAATCGTAAGGTCTCAGTCTTGAAAGTACAATGATCTTGTACTGCTATACAAAGGATGTAATAAACTAGTGCCTTCGATGGTCTACGCCAATTTTTTTGTTTTATTTTGATTACTTTTATTATCATTTTTTTTTGTTTGTCTTTTTTTGATGCACATATATATAGGAAACTTCTTCCATCCCCCATGCAAATACCCTCAACTCCTTATTTCAACACCATGTGAACACTGGAGGTTTGCTATCGGCTGTCTGAAGCCTTTCGATTATAACCCTTTTAGTTGCAGAAGAGGGAGGCGTCGCTAAAAGGGGTCTTATTGATTCCTCCTGACTTGTTATCAAACTAGATGGAGCTGTAATGGCTGCTTCAGTATCTTCAGCTTCCTGATTAATTCCTGTTTCAAACTGAAGTTCATTTATGTCCCCCTTCACCAATTGGCTCCATCTATCCTGATAGTTTTCTAAGCTGTTTTTGAAGTTGTTATTCGCAAAGGCATGCGCATTGCTTGTGCTGCTGATAAAATGGTCGTCATCAGAAATTCCCTTGCTAGTAGATTCAGTGGCTGAAGATTGATTGTTGCTGGAATTTCTTCCTGTGGTATTCCATATTGGAGTTTCCATAGCGTTTGCCATGATGGAGACGGGGATCACCAATGGAACGTCCATTTCTTCATCCCAAACTGTCATTCTAGTTCTGCGCACAAGCTCTAGTGGGCCTTGGCCTGGTGTTTTTAAAGTTTCAACAACATTGAAGGCTTGCCCCTTCATTACAGCCCACTGTTTTTTCCACATTCTCTCTTTGAATTCGCTGTCCCTACTGAACAATTCCCTGAATAAAACGCTGCTGTCTTCCCACCAGGCAGTGGAAGTTAACAAAGGCAAATAATGCCTTCTTGTGGCCTCCGAAAATGGACGACCTATTATGGAT
Source organism: Nakazawaea ernobii (assembly GCA_030567655.1). Classification (NCBI taxonomy): domain Eukaryota; kingdom Fungi; phylum Ascomycota; class Pichiomycetes; order Alaninales; family Pachysolenaceae; genus Nakazawaea; species Nakazawaea ernobii. The sequence goes on from JAJLSN010000249.1 coordinate 40,240, forward strand.
ATGGGTAAATACAACCACCCAAATGGAAATGATCTCCATTCATCAGGATGCTTCCATGGCCAGGAAAGTCCTGAATCTATTGCTCCTATTCTTAACCTCGGCACATTTCTGGTCTCATTGGTGAGACCGTCTTGAACAGCCACCCACTCCACGTTTATCATCCAATTGTCCAGCCCCCTGTCAGTGTTTCTCATTATATAATCCAATATAACTAATTTTTCAAGTTCTTGTTGAAATTGTTGTAGCACTTCATCTGTCCAGTTGAACAAATTCACCAGATGAGCGCTTGGTAGTAAGCTTGATGGAGTAAAAATTCCCCATGATCTGGAACCTGGAAAAGGATGTTCTCTCAAAAACTCATCAGCTTGCATATACCCCTGTAGAAACAACTGCAAAGATCCAACTTTACTCGGTAACTTCTTCTTTGTGACTCTCACAGATACTCTATCGTAAAGCGAATAGTAAAAAGTTGGTGATGAAAGATAAACTGTATCTGTGAATGGAACGATGTAAGATTGGAGCTGTCTGTCCAACAAGGAAGCTGCTGACTCGCATATATATCCCAAGTTGGGAATTAAACAGCTTCTTCCAAAAAAACAAGGGAATAAAGTCCTGTGAATGAATTTGGACCACTTTGGACTCAATGGACCATACGGCTCCTCATCTTTAGGTTTGAATACTCCTACAATATCTCCACTACTGTTGTAAACGAAATATGAGCCAGAAGAACCTGTTGATATTCTCTGTGGTAGAAATTCGCCTCTTTCAATCGTATCTACCACGTCATCTACTATCAGTACAAATTTTGCCTTGGAGTCTCTACTGTGGTTATCAAACCCTTCCGGAGGAACACTTTTGATCGAATTGTACCCTGGAGCCGGTTTGAAAACTGAGTACAGTATCTCATTGGATCGACTATCAATTTCAACAGAGCAAGTTACCGCCCATTCAGGAATTAGCCCTCTCGTCCATCGGTTGATTTTGTCTAAGGTGACAATTGTGGAGTGTGATTTTAATCTCTTGTGTTGATAATGTGAAGGAAACAACGCGCTATTTTGGTCGTATTTCATCGGTTCAACAGCATTTGGCTCAATGTCAATATTTCCAACCGAAAGCAATCGTGATCCTTCATCATCCAGTGATTGGATTTGGTCATAGCCACTTGTTGATCCATAATCTGGCATCGTTCGACAATAGATATATACCTTATGCAGTCGTGTTTAACCAGCTCAAATTGAAAGCAAATTGAAAAGGAAAAATTCAATAAAAGGAAAATTTTGTTCAATCTAACCAATTTAGTTACAAAGGATTCGATAAACAAATTACAGAAATCAAAGCTGACAACTAACTTGAAGTCTCAATTGGTACTAGGTTATAAGGATATTTCATTGATCAACCAAATATATCAATTTTCGCATATCATTTAATTTTGAAGCATTTCAACTCAGTCGATAAGTTGCACGTTGTTTAAGACAAAGAGACAAATCCTACAGAATATGACATTGACACCCTCTGACTCGGAAATTTCTGATGTTCTTCAAAATCTTCTGCTGGAAGATCCATCAATTGTAACAGGTGATAAGTTGAAAAAAAAGCAGGCCTCGCAAAAACCCAAAAAGGCAGGCAAGAAAAAGGATACCAGTATTGCAGAATCAAATCAGAAAGATATGAATGCTTTAACTAGATTTCTTGAGAGTGCTGCAGCTGCGGCAGCTGAAGAGGGGCCTTCTGTTGTAGATAATAAAACTCTGGCTTCAAAGAATGTCGAGGAGGTTTTTATCACTTTTCCTAGAAGAGTATTGTTACATCAATATGAACCAGAAGTATTGATAGCTTTAAAAGAGTCATCATTGGTGGTGGAGATAGAGGAGAAGCTTGAATTTCCAGGAGAGGAGTTTTGGAGAATGAAATCAAAATTCTCAGCTGGGCCATCAGGAGTTGCCTCCGGCTCAAATTCGAGATGGAATAGTGGATATCATAATAGTACGAGCAATTCCAGCACCGGTGAAATGGGCAGCTTCTCCATTAGTGGAAAAGGTCATGATCGTAATAAGAGAAACAATAATAGGGACAGAAAAAAGAGAAGAGGCAGCAGTGATGGTCACCACTCGAATAACACTCGTAAATTCAACAAAGATGATGAAGAAGAGACTCCTGAGTGGATGTTAGAGAATGATGAGCCAGTGGGAAATTCTGCCTTAGATTTTGAGAAATGGAAACTCAAAATGAGGCTTGAAGAAAAGAAGATGAATGGGGAGGAAATTACAGAAAGTGAGTTGAAACTGTTAGAGTCTGGTCCTGAAGTTCTGGCTCCACCTGGATTGACTCAAACAGAGTCTAAAAATTCGATTGACAGCTTTTTCACTCTTTACAAAGAAGACTCTGTCAAGGCAATTAGTGATCCTGTAGCCTCACAGAGTACGTCTACATCATTACCTCATCACGAGATGAAGTCAGTAGAGAGTAACGGTGGTTCAAGATTCAGTTCCTTTTTCGGTGGTGCCAATGCTCCAGTTACTACTAGCCCTGCAAATGTTTCCACTCCGGTTAGCTCGCAGGGATCTAAGCTTTTAAGTTTGATAAACGGTGGTGGAGTTAACAGTAACTCACCTTCATCGATGACCAAAGAGTTACCACTGCACCATTCACCTCAATTACCAAATGGGGAAAAATCTCCTAATCAAAATGCTGCCAACTCCTTGTTGAACTCGATTGGCGCTGCAACCTCAAATAATAATATCAAAAAGAACAATCAAAAAGAGAGAGTTTCCTCCGATGATATTTCTTCAAACTACTCAACGCAACAGCAAAGGCAGCAACAACTGCAACAACTGCAACAGCAACATCAGCAACAACAGCAACAACAGCATCAGCAACAGCAACAACAACAACAACTGCAACAACAACAACTGCAACAACAACAACAACAACAACTGCAACAACAACAACTGCAACAACAACAACTGCAACAACAACAACTGCAACAACAACAACTGCAACAACAACAGCTGCCAGTTCAGTATCAACAACAACTGCATCAAGCAGGACCACCTATTGCTAAAAAAAATGATGTCTTTTTCCTGTCGCTATTGAGTAAAGCTGTACCAGGTGAAAACCCTCATCCTTCAGTGGGACAACAAATGCCACAATCACAACGTCATTTGCATCCTCAACAAATCCCCCCACAATTTATGAATGGTCCGTCCCCACAATTTTATGGACAAGGTCCTCCTCCTCCATGGTTAATGCAAAACGGGCCTATTCCGCCTCAGTTCATAAACGATCAACAGAGATTTTCCCCCCAACAATTTTCAAATCAGCAAAAGGTACCTTTTCCTCCTGGATTGAGTGGTCCACCACCAGGATTCCCTCCAGTCTATCATCCTCAACAACAGCAACTGCTGCTGCTGCTGCTGCTTGCACATCAACGTTCTAACCCTCAGCAGCAACAGTTCAATCCACAACAAATGGTTCCACCACCTTACTTTCAACAACAGCTGCAACAGCCCAATCAACACCCGCCAAGTCAGTGATTGTATGTACAATCTATGCCAAATTATTATGTGAGAGAAAGCAGTTCAATTTTTATTTTTACTGTAGATCCGATAACTGGCCTTGTTAGACCTTTATCTAATGTAACTTTTCTCTTAGGCGATGTAATCTCTCGCCGAAAAAAAAAAGATTAAAAGATGAAAAAAATAAGACCAAAAGTTCCTGATAAACCGACTATATACATCAATTCGTAATGGCAAATATAGTTGTAGTGGGTGCTGGTGTCACAGGGTTGACCACAGCATATATGCTTTCAGAAAAAGGATTCAATGTTACAATTGTTGCTAAGAAGTTCTCATTTGATGGTTACGAAGATCCATGTTATACAAGTAACTTTGCAGGTGCCAATTGGCAATCATTTGCATCTCCAGAGGAGACTGAATTGAAAGAATATGACTTGCCAGGTTATCAAAAGTTTATCAAATTAGCAGAATCTGAGCCTAAGTCTGGTGTTTGCAAAAAGATGAATGTTCATCAAATTGAAAAAAGTGTGTTTGCTAAGAAATACAACAACGATCCAACAAGAGTTCCGTTGCCATGGTATAAAGATCATGTTAAAGGCTTTAGGGTAATTCCAAGTTCTGAACTTGGTGAAAATATTGGATTTGCCACAGAGTTTCTTGGTGTTTCCATTCATGTTGCCATATATTTAAATTATTTATTGAACAAATGTATTGAGAGTGGGGCTACTTACAAAAGGGTCTCTTTGGAGCACATCAAAGATGCGAATAATCACCATTCATCAAATAGGGTCCCTGATGCTGTTGTTAATTGCACAGGTATACTTGCTTCCAAATTAGGTGGTGTTGAAGATCTGCTGGTTCATCCTGTTAAGGGCCAACTTATTGTAGTTGAAAATAACATACCGGCAGTGCAGCTGGTTGAATATTTCGACCCAGATCACCCAGAGGATATGCTCTATGCGATGCCAAGAATTGAAGGAGGCTCTATAATAGGTGGTTGCATGTTGCTGAATGATTGGGATCCTAAATTTGATCATGCAAGAGGAGAGAGAATATTGGCAGCTGCAACTAAGTATTTCCCAGAATTCCTCGATCCAAAACTCGGAAATCCTAAAGAATTTAAAATCATCAGGTATCAAGTTGGTTTTAGGCCTGGAAGAACTGGTGGTCCAAGAGTGGAACGTGATGGTGATATCAAGAACCTTGTACATAATTATGGTATTGGTGGTGCTGGATACCAATCATCGTTTGGTACTTGTGCAAAGACTGTGAGGTTAGTTGAATCTATTTTGAACAGATCAAAGTTATAATTGGATTTAGCTTCATCAATGCGTTGGCATATCTATAGTTTTTCGAGAAGTTTTTACATCTTCAATATTCATTTTGTGTTCTCGTTTGCAAATTATATAGCACTATGAAACTCACCAGTCGAATAAAGAGCGATACGAAGAAAGGTCGAAAGATTACACATGAATCAAATTTCAATTCAATTTGAAGTAAATCTTCAACGGTAGCACGGCAAAAATAGTATTAGCAACTAAGATCTCTAAAATTCTGATTTCTACTTAATCACATGGATGGAAACAGCTCAACCACTTAAAAGCCTGGACCTCCTGGACCTCCTGGAGGTGGACCTCCACCACCGTCACCACAAATTTCTTCCATCAAACAACATGCACAAAGGGCAGCAAGACTACGTAAGTTAGTATTTTGTTTTATCTTAGAATATTGGGTAAATCGATACTCACCATCCTCCATAACAACCACAATATCCCGGTCCTTCTTTTTTAGCTGGTTGTTGTTGGTACATAGGTTGTTGTTGTTGGTAATATCCTGGTTGTTGTTGATAACCTTGTTGTGGATAACCTCCTTGTTGTGGATAACCCTGTTGTGGGTAACCTCCTTGTTGTGGATAGCCTCCTTGTTGTGGGTAACCTTGTTGTTGGTACTAGGGGTACATGGGGCAATTTGTCAGTATTTGAAAGAACTAACAACAGTATCATTAGTGTTTCTTCAACTTACACTCATCGTCAATAAGGATATGTGTCTGGTTGTAAATTATAATATTTAACGTTTTTCTATTTTTATTTATTTATATATTTACAGTTTTTTTGTTGGCTTCGTTTTTGATTTTTTGCGCTCGATGAAATTTGGAGATTTGGCCGCACGTTATTGCCTTGTACAGGTGAAACAAACTGATTATTCCAAGTGGAAAGTTTTTGGAATTTTATGCAGTGACCTTGGATCGGATACATTGTCTCTCTCTATCTCTGACGCCGATGGTCTGCCAAACGAGTCCGATAATTTTCTCTAGTCCGAATGAACAGCAATAGTAAAGAAATTAAAACGGTAATCTCAAGTGCTCTATGGAGGCTTTGATGCATTTAAGCAACATCAAGTCGTGAACTTCGCGATCGCCTCGCCCACAGAAGCATAGAAGGCTCAAATCTGGGGAAATGACTTAGAGTGGCTTAAATATGGCTAGGGTGGTCAAGAAAGGTGGATGTCAGATATTATAAAATAGTGGTGAAGCGTCATTCCAAGTCCGCACAGATTCTCAAAAAAACAGCTCGCTTCATCGTTGGTAGTGCCTTAGTGAGAAAATAAGCTACACAGGCTATCCATTGCAACAGTGGTTTCAGAACAAGAGGAGATGGTCTACCTCTGTCTCGCCTCTTCCTCTTCCTCTTCCTCTGTGAGGTTTATACAATACAAAAGAGTTGTGCATGATTACTATTTTAGGCAGTCATAATATATGTTGAAAGGAATTGTTCAAATTCAAACGAAAAAAACAAAATGAAAAAAAAAAAAAACTTTTTGCACAACAGCTGGAAAGTGATTGAACAGCGAGCAATATGAGACTGACACAAATAAGTTGTTTCCATGAAACACCATCACTGGCTTTGAGAAGACCATGGAAAACATTTAGGGATGGTACATTATTCTATGGTTCTTCTAAATCAGGTTCCAAAAGACATTCCTTGACCACCAAAAAGGGTAATAAGAATTTTTATAAAGGTACTGGATCTTCAGGTATAGGTTCGCATACAAAACATGGTGGTTATATAATTGACTGGGTCAAAGTGAGAACTTTTGTCGTTCCTGAAGGCTTGAAGGAATGTACTTTGAAGCCATATGTTACTTCAAACGTTCCAGAAATGAAGCATACTTTTAAAGGCTTCAAAGGTCCAGAAGATCCGGAATTGTTTATGACAAAGTTGAAGGAATTTGTAAGAAATGGAAAGGTGGATTCCTCATTATCAAAGAATTATCTTGAAAGAGGATGAGTTTCAAATAGTACGTGCTTGTAAATAGAGTTATATAGATGACATTAACTTTTAAATATCAATGAATGGGTGTGTTTTTAGCGAACAGATAAATTTTGGTCAAATTTGTAGAAAGTATCATAAAAACTCAGCTATCTATCATTACATCATCCTCGTTATCATCGTTATCATCACTAACATCGATCACCATTGCATCTTCTCCTTGTTCCTGACTTGTTTCCACAACTGGTTCTGTAGTATCTTCCTTTCCATTGATCTCAATAACTTCAGGTGTAGTTGACGATGGTACTGGAGACTCACTGTTACCATTGTTATTAGTGAAACTGAGAATTCCCTGAGGTCTTGCAGTAGCAACTTTTCTTGGAACCAGCTTTTCTTCAGCCTTTGCAACAGCTGGTTCATCGAGTACTGGTTGTTCATCTTCTTCCCTCAACTGGATTTTCTTGTCTTTTATCAATTCACGAACGACATATTTCTTAGGGACAACATCAGACAAGAAGTACAATGACTGATTATTTCTAATCACTGAGTGGAAATCGTCATACATTATTTTCTTTCTTTGTTGTCTTCTTGTTTCAATAGAGGCCTTTGATGTCAAATCTTGTATAAATATTTCTGTGGCTCTTGTTATGAGATGAACGGCAGAAGCAGATACTCCTGAATATTCAGGATCTAACTTTATTATTTTCTTGATTCTACTTTGTGGCAATTCAGATGTCATGGCGGATACTTGATTGATAAATGATTGAATTACTTGTTTGTCAAGCCTTTTCACAAATAACAAAACCAAAAAATTGTACAAAAAAAAATCTACGCGTTTTTTTTTCAGTTTGGTATTCTTCTCAACTTTCTTGTGTATATAATTAACATTGAAATCTGAATATCATAAAACACAATGTCTACAGCCCTGCAGATGCTTGGATTAAAAGGACAGCATTCTCTGGATCTTCATGCTGAAAGATTAGAGAGAATGCCGTGGGTTGAAAAATAGTAAGTGATTTTTCGAACAGTGCACTTTATCAAATTCATATATGCTAACTAAAGTATTATCAACAAAACAGTCGTCCAAAGAAATTGGATGAAGTCACTTCACAAGACCACACCATTCAAATCTTGAGGAAAAACTTGGAAACTGCCAATTTACCTCACATGTTGTTTTATGGTCCTCCAGGAACTGGTAAGACTTCAACGATATTAGCATTGGCTAAACAATTATATGGACCTACCTTGATCAAGACGAGAGTATTGGAATTGAATGCCTCGGATGAAAGAGGAATATCTATAGTTAGAGATAAGATCAAGAATTTTGCAAGATTGACCACATCAAATCCATCAAAAGAAGATCTTTTGAACTATCCTTGTCCACCATACAAGTTGATTATACTAGATGAGGCTGATTCGATGACTAGTGATGCTCAATCAGCATTGAGAAGAACAATGGAGACGTATTCTAATGTAACAAGATTTTGTCTTGTTTGTAACTATATCACTAGAATAATTGATCCATTGGCATCCCGTTGTTCAAAATTCAGGTTCAAATTGTTGGAAAATGAACAAAGTTTGAACAGATTAAAATATGTTGCCAACCAAGAGAAAGTGGTGTTTAATGAAGGAGAAGAGGATAAGATTTTGAGAGAGATTTTGAAGATTTCAAATGGTGATTTAAGAAAGGCTATAACTTTCTTGCAAAGTGCAAGCAGATTGTACACTTTAACAAATTCTAAACCAATTGCTGATGCGGATGATGACATAGAAATGATTGATCCAACTGATTCTGAACCAGCAACACACATAACAGTTTCCGGTATAAGAGATATCGCAGGAATGTTGCCGCCTTCACAAAGTGCCAAGTTGATTAAAGTCATCCAATCGAAAAATTTAAACGCTATTCACAAGTTCTTGACTGATGATATTTTTCTTGAAGGATTTAATGGATCTGTTGTGATTGATACTTTGCACGATAAATTGTTATTGGGAAGTACAGATGAATTAGATGAGGGGGAAGAAGATGTATCATTGAGATTGAGTACGAAACAGAAAATTGCCATCTCAAAGATAATATTTGAAACTGATTTCAAGTTGGTCAATGGTACTGAGGAATCCTTACAAATATTGAACATGATATTGCAAATCTCTCAAGTTTTATAGAGTGGGGGGAAAAAAGCACACAAAATTATAATTCTAAACTCTTGTTAAAATTGTTTTCTAACGACGTTGTTGAAACTGATAGATATGTTAGTAAATGAATTCTTTAGAAACCGGGTACAGCAATTAAAATCTTTACTTACAGCCACTTTGCACCTTTCTTAGCATACTGCTTCATGTGCTTCTCATCCGTGTGTTGCTCTAAATAGTTTTGAGCCTTAGCTCTTCCGTTGTTATTCGGATTATTGATCTGAGGATTATAAAAAGGTGTTGCAGCTGTATGATACTTAGCCTGGTGCTTTGATTCCGTAAGTGAGGAAGAGTAGCCGTATTGGATTGGCTTAATTGACAAATCCAGAGGTTGATCAGGTATTTTATGTGCCTTCAGTAAGTTAGTCACTGACCTGTGAAGGTTGGAAGTTCAACTGTACTTACCATTATTGAATCTCCACTAGCAGTTATAGGTATTATTTGTTCGCTTATATTGATGATGAGTGCGTGCAGATAAAAGATGAAATCTGAAATTCTAAAAATTGCTTTAAAGATTCCACCGTATGCAAATTCCCAATGCGGTAAGCGCCAAATACGAGAGATGAGAGAGATAGCGATTTACATCATGTCAGATCAGATCAACTTATTAATATATACTGTTTAATGTCTATATAATCTACAATTTTGGTTTTAATACAATCTCTTCAACCAATTCCACCGTCCTCGCACATGTCCCATATGAAGACTGAAACCCACTACCACCTATGCCATAATTATGTACAAGATTCCTTATATTTTTATCGCGCTCAATTCTAACTCCATTCTTCCTCACAGGCCTGAACCCAACCATATGTCTAACGGTCTCCAATCTTGGTGGATTACCATACTTGGGATCGATTAATTCTGGACAGTACTGTAAAGCCCTTTGCTTGAATCTTTCCACGAGTTCCAAATCAGGTTCACTCGTATAATCTCCAGGATATGAGCTTCCCCCAATAATTGTACCACCTTCTTTCCTAGGCATCATATATACTTTCTCATAAGGATACTTTGGGTCAAGGATGTTAACCGAGATATAGTTTGGACAGCTGTTTTCGACCAAGAGTACTTGTCCTTTGATTGAAACTAATTTCTTATCGTCAACACCACCCAAAGTCTTCGAAGAGAGACCTGTACAGTTGACAACAGCATGAGCTTTCAACTTGCTATGATGGAACATTCCTGCATCTTTTATGTCGCTCAAAGTTTTCCTCTTACATATCACTCCATTATCAAAACATTTCCCAAGGAGATAGCTCAAGTATAGTGATGTGTTGATGACAACACCTTTGTAAGAAGTACCAAACCCGATGCCTGTCGGGAGTTCATCTTTTGAAATGATTTTGAAATCTTCCACAAAGTCAGCAAACCAAGGCAACGTGAAGTTTCCGTCCATTTGCTCGTATTTCTCTTTAGAGATATAATTAACATGGTTTTTGATCACTATTCCTGATTTGGGCTCAGTCTTCAGTAAGTGTAAAACTTTCAAATAACCTGGTTTATCAAACTCTTGCATTCTCGAGTCTTCTGACGTTGCATAAGAATGCCAGTTGGCACCGGCGTGGTTCGAACAGAAGTACGGATCATAACCGTCGTAGCTGAATTTTCTGGCCACTATCGTGACATCGTACCCTTTTTCAGAGAGTAGATAAGCGGTAGTTAATCCTGTAACACCGGCTCCAACCACTACTACTCTTGACATTTTTCCTCAGAATAATTTGAAATCTCAAATAGTCCCTTCACTTTAGATAGAATAACTTTGTGAGAGTAATTCGAGCGTTTATCTAAGAACTTTATGAGTACAATAAAGTAATAATGAGGTGATATATTTAGCGGAAAATTTATCTCAATGCGAACGATGAGCCGCCAAAAGATGAAAATCTAAAAAAAAAAAAAACAGGATCAGTCGTGCATTAGTTCCATAATTTTGGCATAAATTTATTTTGCAGTAAATATCTTGGAGAAAAGATGTGATACGTAGTTATAGCAGAATTTATCAGATTGCAAGAGCGAACTTCAATTTGAGCTGCATTAATCTTAGGTGGATGAGATGGTCTGGAGAGAAGAATTCGACAAGACACCGGAGAATTTCAAGAAAATTCAGAGATTTGGCGATTTTGAAACAATAGATTGGATAGATGATACTATCAAAGAAAATAAAAGACAACTACTCATCGATAATAGAAACGAGGAAAATGACCCAACAAAACAAAACGTAATATCCTCCAATTACCCTAAATTGGAAAGGTTTCTTCACACCTGTCAGAGCTGGCTTGTATTGGCTTTAATTGGTATAGTGATCGGTGTAATTGCAGCATCTTTGAACATAATCACACAATGGTTAGCAGATATAAAGACTGGTCATTGCTCGGGATCTTTCTACTTGAATAAATCCTTCTGCTGCTGGGGAGAAAATGAGACCAGTTGTACCAATTGGGTTTCATGGTCCAGATTCACTTTTTTCAATTATATTGTATTTGTGCTTATTTCCACATCTTTAGCATTTTTCGCTGCATTTTTAGTCAAATACTATGCCCCTTCAGCAGCAGGCTCTGGAATATCGGAAATTAAGGTGATCGTCTCAGGGTTCACAATTGAAGGCTTTTTGGGATGGTGGACTTTGGGTATCAAAAGTCTCGGTCTTCCCTTGGCTATTCTGTCGGGATTAAGTGTTGGTAAAGAGGGACCAAGTGTTCATTACGCAGTATGCGTCGGCAATTGTTTTTCAAGATTATTCGATCGTTTTCGCCGTTCCCACTCAAATGCTAGACATTTCTTAACAGCGGCTTCTGCCGCAGGAGTTGCAGTGGCTTTTGGAAGTCCCATCGGTGGTGTGCTTTTTTCCATCGAGGAAATATCCAATCTTTTCCAATTGTCTACCATGTTGAGATCATATTTTTGCTGCTTGGTTGCAACCAGCGTCTTGAGTGCAATGAACCCCTTTCGTACGGGACAATTGGTAATGTTTGAAGTGAAATATGATCAAAACTGGCATTTTTTTGAAATTCCCTTCTTCATCATATTGGGTGCTTTTGGGGGAATTTATGGGATTGTTGTTAGTAAGTACAATGTCAAATGGGTTGCCTTGAGGCAGAAATACTTGAAGAATAGTGCAATCAAGGAGGTTGTAATATTGGCTTCTTTAACAGCATTAGTATGTTATTTCTGCGAGTTTTTAAGATTAGATATGACCGAAGGAATGGAAATCTTGTTTCACGAGTGTGGTGGTGAGGACTCTGGTCATAGACTATGTGACTATGATAGGGGTCAAACCAAGTTGTTCATTGCCTTAATATACGCTACATTAATGAGAATGGTATTGGTGGTTGTTTCATATGGGTGTAAGGTGCCCTGTGGAATATTTGTTCCTTCGATGGCAGCTGGTGCAACATTTGGAAGAGCTATTGGCATTGTAGTGTTGGAAATTTATCGTCACAACCCTACTTCGAGCTTTTTCAGAGGTTGTAGTGATAGTGAGAGGTGTATAGTGCCGGGCACATATGCCTTTCTCGGCGCTGGAGCAGCTCTCAGTGGGATCACTCATTTGACTGTGGCTGTTGTTGTCATCATGTTTGAATTGACAGGAGCCTTAAGATATATTATTCCAACGATGATTGTTGTGGCGGTAACCAAAAGTATCAATGATAAGTGGGGGAAAGGAGGAATAGCAGACCAAATGATCAAATTCAATGGTATTCCTTATATCGATGCAAAAGAAGAACATTCTTTCCATGGGAAGTCAAATAAAGATGCAATGACTGATGAACTTGTCGTGCTTCCAATCAATTCTTTAACTTATGATGATCTTGAATCTATCTTGAGTGAAACTGATTTCAATACATACCCGATTATTTCCAGTATGGAAACTCCTATATTGATTGGATTTATAGGAAGGGCTGAAATAATGTATACCATCAAGAGAAGAAAACAAAATACTGGTGGAAATATACCTTCGAATACCATTTGTGTGTTTCTGAAAGCAGCAACGTTGGAGAAGTTGGCTATACCAGATCGCACAATTTCCTCGATATCGTTTGATACACTTGACACCTTGGATTTCGAACCTTTGGTTAATTTTTCTCCATTAACGGTTGACATTAGAATCCCATTGGAATCAACTTTCAACTTGTTTCATAAAATTGGACCTAGAGTCGTTTTCGTCACCGATGGAGGATTACTTGCTGGTTTGATGACAAGAAAGGATATCATCAAATATGAAATTTACTTGCATGAAATTGAGAACAGTGTTCAAATAGAGGTTGCATCAGAAGATATTATCTGGGGATTGTTGTGTAAAATTGATGGGAAGGTTAATGAAATACTCCGGAGGCTGTTTGGGAATACTGTTGCAGATAAATATTTTCCTATCAGCGAGTAACTTCCACGTTTGTAACTTTATAATAGACAGATTAGAAAAGCTGATGATTATTTTTCAATTGCGTAATAGTATGTAATTCAAAAGTTTCTTTCAAGATATATAAATTATATTGACTAGTAAGAAGGCAGTGGAAAAAAAGATCTCAATGAACCAAAAAGTTGATACTTGAGTGAAACAGTAAACTCAAACGTTCAAATGAACCATTTACAAGTATATCCAAATAGAGCATTGGCAACCATTTTGTATGCCCAAAAAGTGAAAGTGTGTTTATAATAAGGTATAAGTAAGTATAAACAACAAAACGAACAAAAGTACACATTACATTTATAAATCGTCGACTATATTTCTCTTTTCAAAAAGTCAACAATTTCCGCCACGACTGGGTTAGTGTCTGCGAAAATGATTAAAGAGTCATGAAGACCCTTTGGCTCGATGTACACGGTCGCGTCATCCAATTTCGCATTTTCAGCAAAAGATTCGATGTCACCTCTAAGCACCTCATTCCCGCCCAGTGAAACAAATATCTTGTTGTGATCAGGTAAAACCTCAGCCCAATCGATTTTATCCTTATACAGATTCAATGCGTCACTTTCAAGAATGGTGATATCTGGCTCAAATAATTCCCCCATTCCACACAATGCATAAGCAGTTATGAGGTCCTTGCCGTGATTTGTCAGGTATGTCCCAGTTTGGTTTGGGTGCAAATTTACCCACGGAGAAATCAATACCATTCCTTTAACCTTATTATTTACAGGTATTGGGACATTATCCACTGGATGTTTAAAATGTCTGAGAAATTGTAAAGATAATGAACCACCCGCAGAGTCACCCATCAACCAAATGTTATCACAAGTTTTAGATAATTCATCAAATACTATTGTTATTTGACTGAGCTGAGTAGGATAATGGGCTTCCGTTGACAAATAGTAATCAAGTATCAAGATTGACAACCTAGGATTGTCAACTCTTTCATACAACAATCTTAAAAGTTTAATTTGGAAAGGCAATAATCCAAGATCGAAACCTCCACCATGACTGTATATGAAAACCGGATCACTTGAAGTACGTTCTTCGGCTTCAGTAAACCATTTTATTCTTGAGTCTTCAATACCATCAACATGAAATTGAGAGCCATAATTAGGTATTCTACCACCTACAAAAGGTTTATGAATAGCCAAATTCAAATCAATAGTAAGATGAGGTACCAATCTTGAAAAAATGCTTTGTGGAATATTGTTGAATATAAAGGTACCACTCAAAGCAACAAAACCGTTGGCAATTGATTTAAAATCTTTTCCAATGGCAAGTGTGGTCAATGATGTGTTTGAAGCAACGAGAATGCAAAATATGCCTATAGCTAAAGATAATGCAAATAGAATGATATTCATGATAGACCGCTATTCATTGTGTTGTCTTGAATGAAACGCTCTTTGCACATACTTGTATTTTATAGATCGAGCACCTTAGATGTTGAGACCCCAACTGCCAACGTACTTTATGGTGCGTGTAACTATAAGCGGGGTTGATCTTTTCTTTGTCTTTTTTCGGAAGCTGATTTTTTCCGGAAGCCGTTAATACTATTGTGGTGGACTTTCAACTTGTTCGATGCGGTCAGAGTCAGAGTGGTATCTGTCACCAGTCGCCGCTCCTCTCACGATGAAGGACTTCATCAAATATGAACTACATTTGAGTAAGGCTGATGTTTGTTTTTGAACAGACGTTGCCTTGAAACATGTTATCTGGTGCTATAGTCTACGGGAAAGTTACTGCAAAGAAATATATCTATAAATCATGAACTCATAATGTTCATTTTTTGGAAAACGTATATACGATAAGGTATAAGCATAAGAAATTAACCATACAAAGGTATCTAACAAACTTTCAAAATGCCCATCACAATGCCCTTTTCAAGAAATCAAGAACTTCTGCCACAATTGGATTATTGTCTACGAAAACGATTAAAGAGTCATGAAGACCCTTTGGCTCGATGTACACGGTCGCGTCATCCAATTTCGCATTTTCAGCAAAAGATTCGATGTCACCTCTAAGCACCTCCTGCGCACCCATTGAAAGAAAGACCTTGCTGTGATCTGGTAAAACTTCATCCCAATGGATTGTGTCCTTATGAGGGTTCAATGCGTCACTTTCAAGAGTTGTGATATTTGGTTCAAATATTTCTCCCATTGAAGCCAATCCATGAGCAGTCAAGATGTCCCTGCCGTGATATTTTGCAAATGTACCATTTTGGATTGGATGCAAATTCAACCATGGAGAAATCAAGACCAATCCTTTAACTTTGTTATTTACAGCTGTTGGGACATTATCCACTGGATGCTTGGCATGTCTAAGAAAATGTAAAGTTAATGAACCACCGGCAGAGTCACCCATCATCCAAATGTTACCACAAGTTTTAGATAATTCATTGAATAATTTTGTGTCTTGAATGAGTTGAACAGGATAATGGGCTTCTGTCGACAAATAGTAGTCAAGTATCAAAATTGACAACCTAGGATTGTCAAGTTTCTCATACAACACTCTTAAAAATTTAACCTGGAAAGACAACAATCCCAGTTCATAACCTCCACCATGATTGTATATGAAAACCGGATCGCTTGAAGTACGTTCTTCGGCTTCGGTGAACCATTTTATTCTTGAGTCTTCAATTCCATCAACATGAAATTGAGAGCCATAATTAGGAATTTCACCAGTTATAAAAGGTTTCTGAATAGCCAAATTCAAATCAATACTAATGCGTGGGAGCAACCTTGAGAAAATGGTTTGTGAAATATAGTCAAAAATAAAGGTACCAACCAAAGCAGCAAAAGCTTCGGTCTTTGAGTTAAAATCTTCTCCAACCACAAGCGCGGTAAATGATTTGGATGGAGCAATGAGAATGCAAAATATGCCTATAGCTAACGATAATCCAAACAAAACGAGTTTCATAGCTGACCTCTGTTCCTTCTGTAGTTTGTCGAACGCTCTTTGCACACCCTTGGCTTTTATAAGACGAGGTCGGGTTCTTCAAGCGTTGAGAGACTCACCCCCTCACCCCAGACTGCAACTTAAAGTTTTTGTTTTTGTTTTTTCGGTAGTTGATTCTGCACGGAGGGTGAAAAAACAAAGAGTTGATTGATAATATTTCTTGCATCTCGCTAGAGTCTTCTGATAAATGACCTTCGATTGACGATCCTTATTATTCGATTGTATAAATCTATTAAGTAGTACCATTTAACCGTTTAAGCGAAAGAAAAAAAAAGAGGACAGTTTAAAAAATCAGTAGTTAATATTAATTAACCCATTTACAGAGATAGTGACTAGACCGATGACAACCCTTTTGTACGCCCAAAAAGTAGTTTAGATACTTTAAAGAGATATCACTCCGTAAATCGGACTTTGGTGGACTTAGTGCATTATTGTTCAAGTAATACAAGAGGTTATCAAAAAGATAAAAGCGTCAAAAACGCAAGTCTTCATAAAATCTGTATCTCCGAAATATATATAAGTCAGAATACTCGGTTTTCGAGAATCGTATAAATGATAAGGTATAAGTATAAGTACAAGTATAATAGATCAACCTTATAGAGGTGTAAATCAAATTCTTGAAATGTCGGTCATAATTCCCTTCTCAAGAAATCTGCAGCTTTTACCATGACTGGATTATTGTTTGCGAAAACAATTAGCGAGTCATGAAGACCCTTTGGCTCGATATACACAGTCGCGTCATCCAATTTCGCATTTTGAACAAAAGATTCGATATCACCTCTAAGCACCTCATTCCCACCCATTGACACAAACACCTTGTTGTGATCTGGTAAAACCTCAGCCCAATCGATTTTATCCTTATACAGATTCAATGCGTCACTCTCAAGAGTGGCAATATCTGGTTCATATAATTCTCCCATGCCACTCAATGCGTAAGCAGTTGTGATATCCTTGCCGTGATTGCTAAGGTATGTTCCGGTTTGGTTTGGATGTAAATTCACCCATGGAGAAATCAAAATGACTCCTTCGATGTTATTTTTTGCTGGTATTGGCACATTATCGACCGGGTGTTTTAAATGTCTGAAAAATTGTAAACTTAATGTACCACCAGCAGAGTCACCGATCAACCATATATTATCACAAGTTTTAGATAATTCATCAAAAACTGCTGTTAATTGAATGAGTTGGGTAGGATAACGGGCTTCCCTTGACAAGTAGTAGTCAAGTATCAAAATTGATAACCTAGGATTGCCAACTCTTTCATACAACTCCCTTAAAAACGTAATCTGGTGAGACGATATCCCAAAAACAAAACCTCCACCATGACTGAATATGAGAACCGGATCACTCGCGGTACGATTTTCAGCTTCTGTGAACCATTTTATTCTGGACCCTTCAATACCATCTACATGAAATTGAGAGCCATAATTAGTAATCCTACCACGTTCAAGGGGTCTATGGAGAGCCAAATTCCAATTGATACTAAAATGGGGTGCTAACATTGATAAAACGCTCTGTGGAACATTGTTAAAAGTTAAGGTACCGACAAAAGCAGCAGCATCAGCGGCAACTGTTTTCAGATCTTTTCCAACGAGGAGCGTAGTCAATGAATTTTTTGGGGCAACGAGAATGCAAGATAGACCTATAGCCAATGATAACCCAATTAAAATGTTTTTCATGCTTGGCCTTTGCTGATCCTGTTTCCATTAAAATTCTCCTTGCACATAGCTGTCTTTTATAAGGAGTACCCTGATTAATTAATTAATTAATCATTTATTTGAAATCCCCACATCCAAACTTAAATTAGTCTCTACTGTAACCATTAAAAATGCTTAATTTTGAACAGTTTCATCAAAACATGTTTTTCGTATCAATTCACTTCTTACGAGCAAATACACATCATGCGGGGTCGATCATCTGTATTTTAGAGGGTATCGGTAGGGTGTAAAGAGGTTGATTGGTTTTTCTTCATTGACTGTTGATATTAATGATTAACTAGAAACAACAGGTGAGGGAAAAAGCGTTTAAAGTTTTAATAGATAGCAATTGAGATAAGAATTGATTGAGCTTCAAAGGCCAGCTCAATTAAACAATAACTAAACTTCATTTTGGAAGAAACTTGGTGTATACAAACATGAAGTGAGTAACCTTGAAGATTCTAAAGTAATAGTGAGGACAGGAATTTTCTGGAGTTGACGGGTTGTTCAATTTGATGAGCTGGTTGTTCAGTTCGTTGGTGGATAGTGAGTTGAGTTGAATACTGATAACCTAAGATTGTGAGCTTTTTTATATAATACATTATTTAAAATTCAATTGGGGAGGCAGCAATCCAACATCAAAACACCCACCATAATGCATGATGTCGTCTCAAGATAATGTTAAGATCTCATTTACAAAGGGACCGGGAGGACTTTTGATAACAAATGAATCAATTTCTACAACATCCGTCATTTCGTATATTATGGCATCAATGCCCTATCAATTTGTAATCACCCAATGTGATTAATTTACGAGTTTCAATGATCATAGACAGTTATCATATTACCGAAAACTTCAAGGGCTTTCAATTTGATAACTATAATCAGATAATAGAAAGACACAAGCACTTCTACATTTATTTAAAATTAAAAATTTTGGATCGTTATATCTTTAAATTATTTTGTGTATTTCTTCTTTTTTTGATTGAAGCACTTCATATGAATGAAATAAAGTCTTCAAATATTATAAAGACTGTGAAAAATAAATGCAATATATACATAAAGACAATATTGGCAAGGGGAAATGGATTCTGTATGTTAAATATGATTCTGTAATGGGGATTTCTTTTTTTTTTTTTTAAATTTGTCATAAATTGGTTAATTAACCAACAACTAATGTTTCTCCATCTGAAAATTCATATTCTGGAATTTCCAAATTCAATGGAGCTGGACCTCTTCTAATTCTACCTGAGATATCGTAATGGGAACCGTGACATGGACAGAACCATCCTCCGTAATCACCAGCTTCACCGATTGGGACACAACCTAAATGTGTACAAATACCCAACATAATTAACCATTCTGGGTTCTTAACTCTGTCAGCATCATTTTGAGGATCTCTTAAAGTACTTATATCAACTTGATTGGCTTCATCGATTTCAGCAGATGTTCTATGTCTGATGAAAACTGGCTTACCTTGCCATTTAACAATGACATTTTTACCTTCTGGGATGGCACTTAATTTAACTTCAACTTTAGCCATGGCCAAGACATCTGCTGAAGCAGACATGGTTTCCAAGAAAGCTTCAACGGTAGATTTACCACCGGCAGCAGACATTAAACCCAATGAACCAATGGTAAAATATGTAAAGACTCTTCCCTTGTCATCGGCACCACCTTTTTTCAAGTAATGAGAGAAATCTGGTGAATCATAGTTTGATTTCAATGATGTGGATGATGATGACAATAATCTACTTTGAGCTCCTATGTAAAAAATATACTGTTAGTAAAATGCTTTCCTATTCACAATCGGTTGAAAAGAAATTGGTCGAAGCTTTTCTCAATTGAATCGTGTTTGCTGATGATGACGATGATGATGATGATGATGACAATTGCTTATTGCTCTTAAATTCAAACCTTCCCAAATCTCAAGATACAATGACTACATACCCAAAGCTCTTAATCCTAAGTTTGATTTAGTGGCTAATTTTAAACCTGTATTGAACAACATTTTGTGATTGTACTATTATTAATTCTATAAAATTCGATGTTGATATTTTTTAAACTTGTAGAAAAAATCACAGAGAGATTTGTACTACAATTTTTTTCTCTTTTTTTTCGCAATTAGTTTTTACGACAATTTCATTGGCTGCGTTTATTGACACGGGGAAAACCGTTCACATATACACAACTCTGTCATTTGATACCGAAGCCTTCACTTTCATGCAAAGCCATCTCCAATTTGTTCCAAAGGTGATCCCTTGAAGGGTATTGATAGAAACAAATCTCATTGAAGCAAGTGTGAGCTATTGGCAACCTGTTGACATCACCTTTTAACAATGTAATCTTGAACGTGAGAGCTTGAACCCCAGTCGCAGGTAATCTGTCACTACCAGTAATGAACAGTAATAGCAGTTTTTGTTCCTTCTTGCTCAAATTTTCAGTGTACTCCCAAAACCATTGCACTACATCTGACTCTTCGGTTAATCCACCTTGATATTTGGTGATCACCCTCAAGACTGATACATCTAAAAATTTATCGCCATCGCCTGAGTCGTCGCCAATCAATATCAACTCAATCTCTTGACTATCAAAAAGCGATAACGCATTCCCTCCAATGACATTGTCAAACCCTTTTTTGAAAGATTTACATTGCTCTGCAACTACCTCATTTAAGAAAAAATTTGTGTAACGGTGAACATATTCAATTCTGTTCTCCAGTGTTACCTTGGTTTGAGAACCATTCGGCATCAATTCTATTGTTTGTATTTTTCCGAACAAATCTTCATATGTGGCTTCGAAATATAATTCCAAACTATCAAAATCAAACTTTTTGCTGTATTGTAATAATTTTTTCAAACCGGAGCCAGATACAGGATACAATTCAGTATAATCATCCAAACTCACCTTGGATTTACCCAATAGTTTTTTATACAACACCTGTGGGAATTGCAAATCCAATATTGTTGAATTGTATATTGCCAAACCAAGAATGACTCCAACAAGATAGTACATTTCGTTATTATCGATGGAGGAAAAACTAAACCATCCTAAATGCGATTCAGAATTATAGGTAAATAATCCATTAATAGGATTGAAAAGCTCCTTGCTTAACAACATGAACCACTCTTTTTTCAACCCTCCAGCATCTATACCTGGCTCATTAACAAATTCAACTCGTAATGATTTTTTCAAGTCTGCTTGATGTTGTAAGATACCCCGTAGAGAATCATGGGAAATGTGTGTTCTTCTAACACGCAACCTAAAATAAACATCAATTGGCATTTTCTTATGTAAAGAGCTTATAAATGCTTCTTCTGCCTTTCTTTCCATCTGCTTTCTAGCTTCATACTCCAAAATAGAAATTTTTGAACCTAACGATATGGTAAAAGGATATTGACAAAAGGTAAACGTGGGTTTCATTTTAGTTGAAAGTGGTGACATAGGGGAGCCTATTCCAAAAATACTGGTAGTGGTGATGTCTTGTAAGTATGCGACAACATATTCAAGGGATGGCTCACCATCAGATGTTGTCTCACTACATCTCCTTTGTTGAGAACCACAGTTATATTGCCAAGCGTCAAAATCTTGTCTCACGTTCACATAATCAACCAATGTGTTATAAAAATTTGATAATGGCAACCTATCGCCTCTATAATGAACATTTGATGAGAACAATATACTTAAAATTCTGCCTGCAGACCTCAAGTGCCAATCGTTACCGTATTGACTTAATTTAATTTTGATTATTTTATCACCTTTTGTTGATGCCGCGTTAATATTACCAAATCCCCAATACCTTGGACTTGTAACGATTTCATTCGTGTCTTTATAATCCGGTCTATCAATTTCATTGGTGATATGTGGCGCCATGACCTTAGAAGACGTATTTTTTCGCAGCACTTCACTGTTTATACACCTATTCAAACGAAAATTGATGTACAAATTTGCTAAATTTATCTTGTCGCCAAACTCGTCTCTTGATAATTTTGCAAACCAACGACATAAGTAATGTTTCACTTTTTGCTCCGAGTATCCCAAAATTCCAATAATTCTTTTCAAAATCTCATAGCTGATAGTATTAACCTCACGTGAAAAGGTTTTACTGGATTGGATCACACATGAATGCAAACTTGGTATTTCAAATAATATCAAAATCCAGTAAATTTCATCCGGTTCTGAAAATTTGACTGGCCTACTAAGCAATGAATTAGCAGAGCTTAACAAAGCTTGATATGGTCCATGACTTGGTATTTTTTGTAACAATGTATAAAATTTCTTAACCTCATGGTAGTCAATACCAGATGAGCTAGTGGAAAGTAACTTTGATCCCGGTTTTCTGAATGATGAGTTCAATATTTCAAATGAACCAAGTGTGATGTTTATATAGTGTTCCAATGGTTTGAGCCTCGTGGATGAATTTTGACCGTGGCTGTTTTTGCAATCATTGATCACTCTTTTCAATTGGACATAACTCAACTCTGGGTGATCTTTGTCATTGCCGATCTTTTGGGGAATGTACTGATTGTTTAACATAACGACAATGTGACATACTGAGCATTTAATCTTTGCAGCATTAGATGGGTACGTTATGAGTGTACCACAGCAACGACATGCATCAACTAGTGTCTCTGGCTTGATTTGTTTTTCAATCTCGTTATCAATTTGTGGTGATGGATTATTTACAACATCCAGACTTGATGCAGGACAAGATTGACCAAACCGCTCATGGAAAATGTCAGTTTCACCCGGTGTAGTGATTGATGTTGTCAGAATTTGTCTCTTTGTGAGTTTTGAAAACCAACTAGGTTTTCTTAGTGGGACGTTTGAATTAATGGCTTCACCACCAGATGATGTCAATGGTTCCCCAGCCGACATTTAGTGTATTATAGACTGTGAGCGGTAGGAGATCACTCCACAGATTTACATGAAACTTCGCAAAGTAGTCAATTGGTATGATTGTGAGACCTTTAATATCGAAATATGATGATGATGATGATATTGATGACGTTACAGTCCGATAAAATGGTATTTGAGGCCACAAAAGCAAAACTCCTTTTAAAACGACTAGAAAAAAAAAACTTAAATTTTTTACACACAAATATGCGCCTGCTTCGTAACCAAATGCAGATTTACTTAAAGAGATCGAGCATGTTTAGTTACAACATTTAATTTCCCTATCAATTTCAACATCCGGAGGGCTGTGCTGGGACAAGAATCGGCTTGCGAGCGAAAGATGTTGTCATTATTAAAACTGGACATGTTATGTCCATCACTTTCATCATCGTCTGATCTATTATTCGACAGTTGAGAAGTAAATCCGGTCCAAGTATCATAATCTGGTACTACCATACCATTTTTAGTAGCCAATTTGCTTTTTTTGAAAACCATAAATTTGGAGAATGTCAAAATAGGCGTTGTCAAATCGTCTATATCATCCTTGATAACATCGTTACATTCTAAATCCTCACTAGCCAACCAATACAATATTGCCCCGATCTTGGCATATAATGCCAATTTAGGAAATAAATGTACTTGTGGTTCAGGACAGCTTGCCTGGTCAAAGGCATCAAAATCGAATTGATAGTAATATTCCAAAGATTCAATTTGCTTCAAATTGGGTTTATCATATCTGAGTTCTTTATTTTGTAAAACTGCCGCTAAAATCTGTTTCTCCACACTTGCTCTGGATAATTCAGGGTTCAGTAAAAGAAATATGTCCTTCTCTTTCTTAATTTGAGACTGAAGTCTAAGATAATATTCCACTATGAAATTGAGAACCAGAAAATCATCATTTTTGTAGAAAGAAATTAGCATTAGCGTTTCTTTCAAGTCATTTTTAATGTCAAAACTTATTGTCAATGACGACAACAATGATATTGCATTTTTTGCATCATCACTGATATCAATACTTCTGGAAGATTGTTGAATATACTTTGTGATAAAAGGCTTAAAATTTCTAAAAGACCTGGAGTTTACAAAACTCCTACAAATTTTCTTATGCACCCACAAACTTGATGAGTTATTGTTGAATACCCTCTCCAGCCATTTCAAAAGTCCTGAATGATATTGAGAATATTTGTTATCAAGCAACAACGGATAAAATCGAACAACATCGGTTGTCTCTGTTGTGTTCAAAGAGCCCAACAATGCGAAACATTTGAAAGCATGATATTCAAAATCTGTTGGAAACTTACTCAATTTTTGTACACAAGTCAACATATTCGGCAAAGTAAATGACGACTCAAAATAGTTTGATCGTGACATAAACTCTAAAGTAACGTTGATCATCAAGTATTTCAACATAGGCTCTATAATCTCCTTGTTAGACTCAATGTCATCTAACACAGTAATAACAGCTAAGGGTAAAACCCCTGCTAAATGGGTCAGAGCCGGGTATGCTATAAGTGCAACGGCATAGACTCTTGGTAAATAAATTTTGAAATTCTCTAAATGAACAATTTGCAAGACACGATCAAGTAAGCTCCCAACCACCAATGATCTAATAGGGTAAACATCCGCGATTTGTGAAGTTTTATTTGCGGCATCATCATTATTCCTCATACTCAGATCCTTTTCAAGACTCATGTTGTATAGTTTTTCAAAAATGTTCAACGCATACAAAATCGGGGTGTTCACCCATCGTATACTTAACAATGTATCAAAAAGATTGACAAAAATACGTTTCAAAGATTGTAACTCCGTTTGAGCTATGCATTTCAAATCGAATAATTCCAAACTTTTATTCAACTGACTCATTTTTCGACAGAGAAGAACTACGGCATCTATAGCTTTCATAACACATTCTTCCACCTCTCTACCCATCTCTGTATTATATAAATTTTTCACATACTCCTTAACACAAGCTAGATCTGTTGCGCCATAGTTGTCAATAATAACACAGATATCATTATTCACTCTAGCAATCAACAATTGTAAACTCTCAACAGAGAGTGACGGAGCTGATAAGGATTTCGCTTCATCATCTGATGCAACAACAACAACTTCTTTTTCCTTCAAAAGAAGGCGAAAGGCTTCGTTTCTCCATAGCACATCGTCCTGGGGTATGCTTTTCGAGAGGTGATTCCATGGGGGTCTTTGAGTGAGAAATGTTTTCAATCTTACCTTATTTGTAAAATGTTAGTCAATATTGAAGTATACGAAAAGTGATGATTCTCATCCAGCTCCGAGAACTAGCAGTCAGTTGGATAGTAATGCTTACCATCTAGAGTGTGATTAAAGAATGATTTCACCTTCCCCTGTAGACATAGATAAATCCAAGGATAACCTTCCTTTTTAAATAGTTCTTTAACCTCAAGACGGTTTCAAAAAAAATAAAAAAAAAAGACACATTAAAGTTTATAAGTACCAAAAATGAACTACTATATTTTGAAAACACACACATATATATTCTGAAACAAATGAAAACTATCTCCATGACCGACGAACCAATAATCAAATAACCTACAAACTAACCAACTGAACACTTCTTATCCCCACCACTATAAGGTGATTAACGTTTTTGCGATTTTGGTTTCAAAGCCCACCAAGCAACAATGGTACCGAAAATACCACCTAAAACTAGTTTGTCCTTAGAGCTGATCTCTTCTTTGCTTGGTTCAAAGTTTGGCTGTGATTGTTCTGACTCAGCTGCTTCATCGATCACAAATTTTTTGAATATGTTTTCAGGAACGGCAACTTCTCCAGTATTGTCCCCACCAACAGAAACAGCGCCTTCCATATCTGCAATCTTGGTCTTAGTTTCGACAACATCAATATTTTTCACTGGATCCTTCGGTAGCAAAGAAGGAGCTGCAGTGTTCTGTTTAGGGATCACGTAATCTGCATCTGGAAATTTCAGAGAGTCCACGGGAGACGTATCACCTTTGGCCTCTGCCTTCAGTGATGTGGAGAATTTTTTCAGGACTTTGGCAGCAGTCTTGAAAGGCTGTGACGTTTCAACCTTTTTAGTAGAAAGCTTTCTATTTATATTTTTCTGAAATTCTTTGAACAGCTCAGTTGTAGCCTTTTGATCGGATTTTGTAGTGATGTTTCTCGAACCCTCATGTTGCATAATCCTAGACTCATCGCTGGTGGATAACCTCTGTATAAGGTCCAGTTTTTTACCACTTACTTTAATGCCCCTTGTACGACATTCTATTTTCAAAGCTTGCAAATTCATCGACCCGTATTTGTTATTATTAGAGCTTAGCAATGTTGACTTCTTTTGAGTTGTTTGATGCACATTCCTGGTGGTGATACGATTCTTTAAAGAGGCATTAGTTCCTTGACTATTTGTAAAGCTAGAGGTGGAGAAATTTTGAACCTTCATTTTCGGAATCAGTGGAGTGGTAGACTCTCTAATTGATTGTTGAACAGCATTTCTTAAACATGGTAACGATCTAGCAGCTCTCAATGACATCTTGAACTGATCTTTCAAATTAACAAAACTACTAAATGATATGAATTGTTGTTGTTTATTTAGTTTGCTACAGAAGAAGATTTCGTTTGTATTAATACTAACTTTTTTTTTTTTATTACTTCTTTTGACTTGATCTGTCCCAAAAGGTTAAAACAATAACAATAAAAGATAAAGCCTTTACAAAATATCCCCATTCACGCAAGCCTTGCCCTGAATGGAGTTCAATCAAGACATGGTTGTCATGTGATTGAGTGCTATATGCTTGCAGTTAGTCAACAATACATTATGTCAGTTTACAACGTTTCTTCAGAAAGTAAGAATACTTTAATAATAATCGGCCGGCTTCGAGGGCGAAAGATAGATTATACACATGTGTACACCCAATTTTTTACAAAAGTGGTGATTTGTAATAGTGATGAATTTCTTGTCTTTACATAGTGGATTATTTTTTTAAAATGTATAAATGAATATGTACGGGCTATCTAAATACAGTGAATAAATAATTAATCATCTCGATACAACTTGTTTCCAAATGAGAACTTATATCAACAAATGATATAAAATAATTTGAGTTTTTCTTCTTTTAATATTGCTTAGCAGCTTCTTGACAAGCTTTTAATTGATGTAAATAGAAATCACAAACTTGGAAGTTACCATCGTTTTCTTCTAAACATCTTGTAAAGTTTCTAGCATCTGCGTCACAAGCTCTAGCAGCAGGTTCACTATAAGCTTGGGCAGGAGCTGCAGCTTGTTCTACTGGAGCTGATGAGGAACCACCAAACATACCAGTAAGACCGGCACCGATAGTGTGACCAACAGCTGAACCGACGGCAACACCAGCAGCGGTAGAAGCCATTTGAGCGAATAAACCTGGTTGTTTTTGTTGACCAACAGCGGTGGCTGGTGGATGATGTGGTGGAGCAGCAGCGGTGGCTGGAACGGCAGCTGTGTGGGCTGATCTTGATTGAGATGGAGCTGGAGCTCTTCTAGCTGGAGCTGGACGACGGGCTGATTGACGGGCCATTATGTAATTAGTTTATCTGTGATTGAATTGTTATAAATTAATGGTTGTATATATATGAAAACTTCCCGAGAGCTTACAATTTATAAAATTTTTATTGTCTCCGTCTGTCATTTCTAGAAAGAAAGAAAGAGAGAGAGAGAGAAGTAGTGGCAAATTGGCTGTGGTTTTTTTCGCTTGTATTCAAGTGCACTTTGTAGATGGATGGAACGCTCCATCCGGCACCTTCACTTGTACCGTATCTGTAGCAGAGCTGCCCGTCTGCGACACTGCCGTAACCATATGCCACCCCCCTCATACACACTAAACTCCTTCCTTCTCTAGGCTTCCATATAGCCAGACAAACAAGTGCCCGCTCTGCCAAATCACCGGGTCACTAACCACCTCCCGCAGCCTCTGTTTGTTTCTCTGAACTGTACGCACACAGAGAGAGAGAGAGAGGGAAGAAACAAAAAAAAGACACCAATTAAAGGAGTCGGAAAAGTAAGTGTTAGTGTTGATCTGAATACAACAGATACCAACTATCTTGCACACATCTTGATCAATTTGTCATCATAATCAATCCTCCATCTAGATTATGTTCCCAAGAGCTTTGCATAGACGATTGGTAACTCCATCGTTCAAGAGTTGTTTACAATTCAATAGATGTTTCAGTAAATCTTCAACGATATTAAAAGCTGCACCTGAACCAGCAAAAGATAATGGTGAAGGCACATTTGTACAAACTAGTCCAGACGAGTTCAATCTAAGAGGTTCATTGTTGATTGAGAGTCCATTGGGTCCATACGGAGATTTTGCCAATGAACTGCCTGGGTTTGAGCATTGGGACTTGAAAAATCATGATCATCCAGATTTTCCAATTAGAAAGACAAAGATAAGACATTTCACATTGAATTTCGGTCCACAACATCCTGCTGCTCATGGGGTCTTGAGGTTGATCTTGGAATTGGAAGGTGAGGAAATCATAAGATCTGATCCTCATATTGGGTTATTACATAGAGGAACAGAGAAGTTAATCGAAAGTAAGACTTATATGCAAGCATTACCTTATTTCGATAGATTGGATTATGTCTCGATGATGACCAATGAAAGTGTCTTTGCATTGGCTGTTGAGAAGTTGTTGAATATTGAGATTCCCGATCGTGCTAAGTATATTAGAACTTTATTTGGTGAAATTACAAGAGTATTAAACCACTTGATGTCAGTATTATCACATGCGATGGATGTTGGAGCATTAACGCCTTTCTTATGGGGTTTTGAAGAGAGAGAGAAATTGATGGAATTTTACGAAAGAGTTAGTGGTGCAAGATTACATGCCGCATATGTCAGACCAGGTGGAGTTGCTCAAGATTTACCTCCAGGATTATTAGATGATATCTATATGTGGGCTACTCAATTCGGTGATAGAATTGATGAAGTGGAAGAATTATTAACAGATAATAGAATTTGGAAACAGAGAACTGTTGATATTGGAGTGGTAACACTGGAAGATGCATTGAATTTATCATTATCAGGAGTCATGTTAAGAGGTTCTGGTATTCCATTTGATGTTAGAAAATCACAGCCATATGATGCATATGATAAAGTTGACTTTGACGTTCCAGTAGGTACTAAAGGTGATTGTTATGATCGTTATTTGATTAGAATGGCTGAATTTAGACAATCATTAAGAATAATTGAACAATGTATAAATGAAATGCCACCTGGACCAGTTAAAGTGGAAGATCATAAGATTTCTCCACCTTCAAGAGGACTGATGAAGGAAGATATGGAGGCATTGATTCATCATTTCTTGTTGTTTTCAAAAGGTTTTGCTGTACCACAAGGTGATACTTATACCGCTATTGAAGCTCCAAAAGGTGAAATGGGGGTTTATGTCGTTAGTGATGGAAGTGAAAGACCATATAGATGTAAGATTAGGGCACCAGGCTTTGCCCATTTAGCTGCATTTGATCATATTGCTAGAGGCCATTTATTACCTGATGCCGTTGCCATTATTGGAACTATGGATTTAGTGTTTGGTGAAGTTGATCGTTGAAGACCACACCACTAGATTGATTATTTATTATTCATTATTTATTAATTATTTATTTATTGACTATTTATTTATTTATTCATTATTTATTTACTTATTTACTTATTTTGTTGACTTATTTATTTATTTATCTATTATTTATTTTATCTACCTTATTTTAAAAGAATCAACTACATTTGTAAAATAAACAATCGAGAAAAAGACGGAACACAGAAGAAGAAAAAAAAAAAAAATCTAAGATCATCACCGCCAGATTACAATAAAACATGACAAACAAGCCATGACATCATCATCATCATTACCTTCACATTTAGCACCTAACAATGAGTTGAAGGACACCAATTCCTCATCATCGTCGTCGTCATCCTCATCATCATCCGTTTCTCCAATTTCATCCCGACCATCATCACCATTTCTGAAATTATCAATCTCCACAACGTCATTAACTTCATTACTTCCCTCGATATATTCTAACAATAGATCAGTGCCCAATTTAAGTTTAAGTATGAACGGTGGTCAAGACAAGTTTCAGAAGAAAAGACGATTGTCCCCAGTGTCTCTGTCTGATTTATTAGCTAGAGAGAGTGATGTTATCGTATCTACTAATATAACATCACAACTGGAATATAAAGGATTTGCATCATACGTTAGTAGTGGGATATTCATGATAATTTGGTTAATTTGGTCTCTTTGTCCCGATAAGATATTATTAAAATTGGGAATTTATTATTATCCATCAAGATGGTGGGCAATTGCTGTGCCTAGTTTTATATTGATTTCAATGGGTTATGTATATATCGCATTGGCATTGTATAATATTGAAATTAAAACATTGCCATTGAATGATTTAACAACGATTGTTGATGACACAGGTGTTATCGTGACACAATTGGATAATTATAATAAGGATGATGAAGAGGATTTTTTGTTCAATTCAACTAGTGGAATTTGGGATTTGCCAATTTGCGATGTTAATAAAGTTTTGTATTCTAATAAGAATCAGTGATTCTTCAAAAAGTGTTTGGGAATTTGTGTAAAGATATTAGGTTTTGATCAGTGTTTGTTGCCCCTACGTGGATGTATCTATTTATGTATATAAATATTTGCCGCCTCATGTTTTCGTTACTCTTTCTACTCACTGTCAAGTAGTGAACATAGCATTCCTAGATGTGTAATACATGACATATGGTGTCATTAAAGGAAAATAAATGATAACCATAACACACTTTTAAGAAAATCAAGTTACCCCTATGTCTGCATAGTACGACAAGTATAAATACCTTGAAATTTGCTTAAAATAGTATCCGATTTAAATTATAACCTAGTCAAACTTTAACGATAGCTTATCAACAATGTCTGAAGCTAAAGTCAAATTTTTTCAGTTCCAAGTCTAAGATCCTATACAATGAAGTTGTACCACAATCGTCCGTGTGTGAAAGACATCATTATGTGGACTGCACGTTACATTTCAATTCTATTGAAAATTAATTTGGAGAACCTGAGAGATTTTCGACTCTTGACTGAAGATGTTGTAACGGTTGATGTTATTCACAATCCAGGGGATGTTCCCCAAGGGCATGTTATTTGAACGAATTGTGAGGGCATATTGGTTAGAATCTGAGATAGGATGTATAACTAACACACCACTTTATTCGTTGACATTTCCTGAACAAAAAAGGTCCGATAATTACATTGCTATTTCATTCTTAAAAGATTTCTCAAGCGAGGAAGATTTTGTGCTTACGGAAACTGATTCTGAAAGTGAAGTGCCAAATCAAAAATCTGATGTGAGATGGAACATCGACGGGCTCGATGTTTCTATGGTTCGTAAGGTATGTCAGTTTAATGAATGTATTAAAAAAGGGAAAAACTTCATTGTTGCTGGAGGTTGTTTCCCAACAACTTTTCTACCAAGTGAATATTTCGACTTCTGCGTTAACACGTATTTGAGAGAAGTTCCCTCCATAGACAAAGAAGATGCTGTTGAAATAGTCAAGGAAAGTTGTCACCTCACAGATGATCTTTGGAATTTTTACCACAAGGAGAAAAGATGGGAATTGATTTTACCACCAATACCTTTGCCGTATATAAAGACTGTATGAAATTGGATATGCAGTCAGTTCAGAAACGAGATTTACTATTCAAGTGCTCTTATAGGTACGCACAAGCGGGGGCTCTATTTTGTTAATAGTCTAATTGAAGATAAGCCACAAAATACCACTTTTTTTACTTTATTTTCACTATTTTCACTATTTTCACTTGAATATGCTTCTACTAAACGTCTTCTTTCCACAGCAATTTGGTTGCAATCTGTATATTCGAGCGACCATATATTAATTTAAAAAATTCGTATCATATCAATTTTTAACCCCTATTTTGAGACATCATGCTCTAATTTTATTAATTTGACACTTTTTCTCCTGACATAACACAAAATGTGTGATAATAAGAATGTGCCATTAATGAAGCCTATGATTTACTGATAATAATTCACGTCTATAATGTACAACTCTATTTTCTTTATCAATGAGATCTTAGCATGATTTTTTTGTTTTCGTAAAGTTGGTGTTTTTTTCAATATATAAATATTATTAAACAATTGATCCTTTTTTTAGTTTACAATAATCCTTTTCAATAAGTAAAAGATATAACAGATGCCACCCAAACTGAGGACTTACAACACAAGGTCAACGAAGTCGTTAACTAAGACAGAAGAGTCTTATGGGAATTTTCCATCGCAAAAAAATGATGGTGGTATTGTCAAATCTACACCGTTAGACGATCAAAACAAGGGGTCAAATAAATCAATCAGACGGAAACAAAGTGATGATTGGAGGAAAGATAGTCAATTGATCAATGATAATAATCCAGATGCAAGCTCAACTAGAATAAGAAGCAAATTGAATTCCAGTTATCAAAGATATATCCCACCGAATAAGAAAAGCGATACTAAGAATGACATAGTCAAACCAAGAAGTGCACCACCACCTATTTCCACTGCTAGTCAATTCAATTTCCCATCATCATCAGCAAAGAACTCAACACTAGCATCAAGAGAGAAAGACGAAGGTGGTGTATACGTGGCTTCAAAAAGGCAAACAAATAAGGATACCATGCCGGATGCGTCGATGATTGTTACTGATACCACAATGGGTGATGATGAGGATCATAAAATTGATGTTTCTTATGATGAAGTAATGTTTGAAAGAGAAAAACTGGAAACGATTGAGTTAATGGAGAGGTTTATTTTTAAAACGGATTCCGCCTTAGATTTAGATGATTTAGCCATTGTTGATGAGAAATTTTTAAAAGGAATTGATATAACTGGATACGTTGATGAAGTTTTCCAATGAAGATGATAGATTGTGAATATCCTATCCACATAATCAAATTGACACCCGTTTAACGAAATATACGATGATGTAATCGATAATTTACATCTGCATGTGTAGCCTTGCAACGAGGGGTTGTGTATGTGTAATATGTATCTGAGCTGTATCTAATCAGTCCCCACGATTTATATTGTAGTGGAAAGTACAAGCCGAATTGGGTGGGTCATCATCATCTTTATCATTATCCTTGCAAGGGTTGTAAAAAGAGAGTGGGGAGGGAGGGATGGACGGAGACAGGGAGGGCATGATGATGTGTCAATCTAACGCAATCCAGTCCAATCTGTCAAATGTCAACCACTTCCCCACTTGCCAGAAGCAGTGTATTGTACTGAATCTCCAGTGCTCTGCTCAGTTGATCCGAATCGTTTAGGACAAATGAGGGGACCAGCGACCGCCCGCGTGCGCGCACTTTATTCTTCTTCAGCGCGCGCGCGCCCTTTCGCTCTTTCGCTCATTGCGCCGTATGACGATGATGGAACTGGAACTGAGCTGCTCCGTAGAGTCAACCAGATTCGATTTAAGCAGGGAAAACGGAAGAGACGTTGTATTTACCTGATACTCCTCTTTACCCCATTATCATGTGTCGGGCGTTAACCGTCTATACCTACACACTTGCGGTTACTCCACTACATATCCATGATGCCACCAGCACCTTCCATCATCATACGCAGTACCAGCACCATAACCATAAAAATACAATAACAATAAAAACAAAAACAACAAATCCCCATAACAAAGACCCGAGACACACACAAACAGAAACAGAAACAGAGAAGAAGACCAAGACGAAGAAGAAGAAAAAACATTTTTTTTTGATGATCAAAATTTACATTTTTTTTTTGATTTTGGTTATTTCAATTTTAGGCTTTTCACTATTCTTTTATAAAGGACAAGAGTCTCCATCTGTTACCACTACTTTAACAGATCCCGGGTATACACTAATATACACTTATATACAAGAACTGCCACTACAATATCGAGATCTTCCACCTTCTTCCAGCATCTCGAAACATGGCTCTGACTACTACTGCTACCACTACTACCGCTTCAATAGGTACTGGTAGCCATAATAATATTCAACAGAAACAACCACTGAAGAGATATATATGTTCATTTTGTGCAAGAACATTTTCAAGATCTGAACATAAATTACGACATGAACGTTCACATACAAAGGAGAAACCATTTGATTGTAAAATTTGCTCCTCAGCTTTTGTTCGAAGAGATTTATTACAAAGACATTGTAGAACTGTTCATGGTGTCGTTATCAAAACTAGTAATCAACAGCATTCAAGTATAACCAACGCTTCATCATCGAGTACACTAGAAGCAAAAGAGCAACAACAACTGCAACAGCAACTGCAACAGCCACAACCAGAGGTGGTTTCAAATAATCGAAACAATCATATATTGGCGCAACAAGATGCAAACGAAACCGTTGAACGCCCAACACAGTCACATCCTCAACAACAGCAACAGCAGCAGACGTCATCTTCAGTTTTAAATGAAAAAAATATAATATCCATGTTAACTTTATGTAAGAAGTTCAATTATCTTACAATACCTTATGAATTAGATAATGCCATTTGTAATTATTTTTTAACATATGGTACAAGATGTCATAACTTATTACCGTTGATAAAATTTGATCGAATCTTAAATTTGAATGAAAATGATGAATCATTGTTTATAATACTATGTATTGGTGCCAATGAGAATAATGATCTATTAGATTCTATCAAGTTATTCAACAAGAGTTGGTCGATTATAAATGATAAAATTAACAATCACAAGATTGATTATAATAGTGAAAATATAGATGAGTTTGTTGAGAATGTAATCATGTTGAGTTATATATATTTGAATTATTTTGATAATTATTATGATCAAGATACATTATCACAAAATATCACTGTGGAAATTGATGTGTTATTCGAATATTTAAATAGTGTTATCATTACTCAAATCTTGAATGAAGGACGCCATTTGAACAATGGAGTTTCATATACAGTGGAAGAACTTAGTGAACGCCAATTTCCAGTTAAATTGAACTATTGGTATGCTCATTTATTATTACTGCAATATTGTTTTATTTATAATAAACCTCCAAGTATATTGCATTCATTTTTATTGAATAAGTTTTTACCAATTGAAGATGGTATTGATTATAAATCTACATTATCACAACTTTTGAAAAATTTAACAGTGACTTCAAGTTTATATACTAAACTTAATATCAATACCAACAACAATAATAATAACGACTTTGCTGGTTCAAAGTTGTTTAAAAAATTAGGTTTAATTGATAATATTGTCATTAACAGTTTAATGAATGAATTATTAATTGTGAAGCAGAGAAACCATAATGTTGTTGTTTCTTATTTAACGGCAACAACAACTTTTTTCGATGATAATAAAAATTTCTTGCATAATTCAATAATATTGGCAAATAAATCATTTAATCATGGTACTGAAGAAGAAGATCCACAGTCATCGCAGCAGCAACAACAATCACAGCAACAACAACAACAGCAGCATCATAATCAATATAATATGAATCAATCAATTGGTCTTTTGAATGATGGTGTTGATAATTTAACAGTTTTCTCAAGAAATAATCATCTGGGGAATTGGACAGTGAGTAATCGAAATATCAATAATTTACCATATATTCAATTTTTAAACATGTTGTTAATGTGTAAACGGAAAATGTTGATCAATTGTCCATTGAAGTTTATTGATTTGATTTCTAATTATGTTTTCCTTCCAAAGGATCAATCGAATTGGACTTTATTGAACCTTACATTAAAAGAATTCAACAGTGATAATAATTCAAATAAATATGACAGCAATGGAGAAATTTCTTCCAAATTTTTTGAATTGAAACATTTCATCAATTTGAGTAATATTTCAAGATTGGAATTAACTAGTGATCAAATCTCAGAGAATATTAATGCATATATCAATTGTCTTTTCCCACCATTATTCGTCATTAATAACAATTTGGGAATTG
Source organism: Nakazawaea ernobii (assembly GCA_030567655.1). Classification (NCBI taxonomy): domain Eukaryota; kingdom Fungi; phylum Ascomycota; class Pichiomycetes; order Alaninales; family Pachysolenaceae; genus Nakazawaea; species Nakazawaea ernobii. The sequence goes on from JAJLSN010000249.1 coordinate 76,157, forward strand.
CCACATTACCAGTATTATATTTGGCATTAAATAATGTTAATAACAGTTTAGTTAATTTTAAAAATTTCCTAAGTTTACCTTCAAATAAACAATTAACTGTTGGTTTTATCGTTGAGAATTTCCTTACATTGATAAGAATATTGGTTAATTATAGATATAGACTTTTCAACATGAATACACCACAAACATCATCATCAAACGGTTCATATAATAGTAACGATATGTTGATCACTTCTCCAGAGGGGTTTTTGGAGAATTCAATACTTTCTGTCATTTTATATTTTATGGATCAATGTGGATCAAATGTATTATCGAAATTACCATTGAAAGCAGGTGTTCAAACAGGAGTTGCAACAGCAGAGGATAAGATTAGACCAAGAAGTAATAGTATCAGTATTGGCGAATTTGATCATAATAATGAACGTTTAAAATTGAGTTTATTAGATAAATTTGATGATGATCCGAAGAATACACCAGAGTATCCGCCATTGGTGAAAATTTTGAGTAATGATTTTAAATATTATTATTATTTGAAAAATCTTGAAAATGGATTAATCAATTGGTTAAACGTTTTCATCATTGATCCTTGCATAATTGCCAATAACAATTTGGAACATTTAATGAGTTACAAAAATTTCATATCTGGTTTACAAAAAAGTTTAAATCAAATATATAACAAGTTGGATCTAACAACAAGTTCATTACCAATCACTACAAAGATTTCATCACCTGATTTGAAACCGAGATCTAATTTCAATGATATGGATTATCAACAACAACAATTACAACAACAAAGTTTCACAGGATTGATGAATACTACTAATGCCGATCATAATAATCATGATTTATTATCATTGCAACAGAAGCAACACCATCAACAATTGAATTCTCTTGTATTTAATCATACCCCATCTATTGCTCCTTCTCATCATCATCCTCAACAACAACAACAACAACAACAACAACAGAATCAAAATCAAAATCAAAATGTTCCTCAACAATTGACAAATCATCATCAAAGAATAATTTTGCCTCCTATTATTCCAATGCAGCAACACCATCAACAACAACAACCAGCATCAGGGACAGCACCAGTGCCACCTTCACAACAACAACAACAACTGTCAATATTACCACATAATATTGTTGATTCAAAATTACAATATCCATCACCTCGTCCCTCTATCATTGCTAATCAATTTATTCCAGAAGCAAAGTGAAATGTGGTGAATTTGAGATCATCGATCCCTTATTTATTTATTATTTATTTATTCATCTGTTTTTTCAACTATTTTTTTCCTTTGGTTTTTTTCGGTTATTTGGTTTTTCGGTTTTTATTTGACTTTTCTTCATATTATATCATGTAGTATCATATCATATCATACTTGATTATATTTAATATATCTAAATCAATGTTACAAATTCTTGGAGTTTTTGTTTGATATTTAAATTTAAATGTAGATTAAATAAATGTCTATAATTGATAATAATATAAACTAAAAGTAAAAAAAAATCTATAATGGCATACCAAAAACCTGACAACAATGAAATCCTATATGAATATCAATAATATAAGATAAAACAATGAGACTAAAAAAAAACATCGTACACCAACATACAATCAAAGAACCAAAGAACCAAAGAACCAAAGAACCAAAGAACCAAACCTTTATTATTCATAACCTTGAATTGAAACCCGTTAAATTAAAACTAAAATTAAAATTAAAAATAAAAATAAAATCAATCATAAATGAAAAAACAAAAAACACTCAAATGTCAGTTATATCCAATCAGTTTTAGTATCAGCAGTAGCACCACCAACAATAGAAGTTGGAGTATTTGTTTGTGGTGAGGATGAAGTTGGATTATCATTATTTTTCAAAACTTCCATCAAGGAAGCATATATATTATTCAATTCATTTAAATCTTCAATACTTTCTGGTCTCAATGTGAACACCATTTGTCTAAAACTTGGTGATTTAACAACACTAATGGGTAATTTATTATCAGTTAAGAATTTCATTATATCTTTATGAAATTTTATTTGTGAATATTGTGATACATCAAATTCTGCTAATAAATGTTGTGGTATATGACCTAACCCACCTGGATTCACTGATTTAAGAGTCATTGATGATGATCCTGCAACATTATTATGTTGATTGTTGGTATTACTATTATTATTATGTTGTCCCGGCATTCCTCCTGGTCCCCCTTGCGATTGTGGGATACCAATCATATGATCACGACCTGGATTCCCCGTCAGTTTATCAATTTTGTGTGTTCGAAGATGTTCAGATAATTTTTTCGGGGATCCTTTATCACTAGGTAGTCTTCTTATTATCTTACCACATTGGTCGCAAACTGCAACGTTGGAATCATCAAGATCCTGTACAAACCAGTTCCAAACCCATGATCTCTTCTTAGCTCCAAATCTTTGACCTGGTCTATTTAATCTTGAACCCGTTGTCGATGTTGTTGTCGTTGATGATGATGTTGATGTACTTGTATTATTGTTATTATTATTATTATTATTATTGTTATCATTATTTGTATTGACAATGATATCAGCACTATTCAGTGGCCCCGACGGGGAATGGCGTTGATTCAGTTGCTGCTGCTGCTGCTGTAGTTGTTGTTGATGATGATTTGAAGAAGAGGCCGATATTATTTGCAGCGTAGTTGGCAACGAAGATGAAGATGATACAACCCTTGGTTGGTTGGTGGCAGTGGCGGTGGCATGTACATTGGGATGTTGATATGAATTCAAGGCCTGACTCAAAGTTGATTCTATAGTCTCTTGATTCATTGCTAGGGCCAGTTGTTAAAAGTCGGTTGTACAGTTGTAGTACAAGTAAGTACAGAGTAAAGTGGAAATAAACAAACAAACAAACAAAAAAATATTTTCTGAATTTTGACGGCAAAAGTTCGACTTTTAGTATGGCGCTGTTTACGACCGTTCCGGACACTTTCGGTCACGCTTTTCCTCGGAACCTGCTTTCTTCTGTTCGTTGAGGTTCTAGACTGTTAGGGCAGAGCAGAGCGTATCCATATATGTGGAGGCGAGACTTGTTGTACCGGATACTTTCAACAGTGTTTATCTCCTCCCATTAACACCGTATCTGTGTCTGTATACGTTTTATAGATGTCTCGACGTGTAGACAACAGTAGAAGAAAAGGCTAATCCGGGTTCGGTTTTGGTGGGAGCAGCGACTCCGAGATGGAGTTCCGGTGGCTCCGGCTCCGGCGGGCACCGCGCAGAGTTATGAGCCGATGTCCCTGTCTGATTCACCGACATCTACAGTGTCTAAACCACATCTGTATCTATCCATATATACATACACATCACTTGAATAGGGGGGTATATATAATTATTCAATTGATAGGACAGAAGTGTCAACGGTGTACCACCTCATTCCATCTCATTTGAGTAATACTACTTATATTTGATGTACTCCATACCATATCAATCATAGATATATGACACGATATATGTACGAAAGGGATGATCGATTGTACAAAGGGGTATGTATGATTGTATGGATATTCTATTCTACTGCTTGTGTGTTTGTGCGTGTGATCCACACTTTTGGTCTACCTCTCTCTATACAGGGCTATCTCTTTGCCTATGGCTAAAATTTGTGTTTTTTGTGATTTTGATTTTTTTTTTTCTCTTTGGCCATTTTTTTATCTATCTGATGGTGATGTGAAAGGTTATTATACTAGTCACCAGCAGTAGCAGTACCACCATACCACCACCACCACTACCAGGACATGGGAGCTAAAAGGTCAAAAATAACTTTCAAAGAGCAAATTGAAGGCTTCCCCATATGGCAAATCTTTATAACTAGTACTGTCAGAATAGTGGAACCAATTGCATTCACTTCATTATTCCCATATGTTTATTTCATGGTTAGAGATTTCCACATTGCCAAAACTGAAGCGGAAATATCAAAATATGTTGGATATTTAGCTTCATGTTTTTCATTTTGTCAATTCTTATCATCTATACAATGGGGCATAATAGCTGACAAGATTGGCCGCAAACCTGTATTAATGATTGGATTATCAGGTTCCACCATTGGAATGTTAATTTTTGGTTTTGCTACAAATTACTGGATGGCTTTATCTGCAAGAATATTAACCGGGTTCTTAAATGGTAATACTGGAGTATTAAGAACTGTAATTGGTGAAAGTTGTCATATGAAAAAACATCAAGCATTACTGCTTTCTACAATGCCTTTTTTATATCAAATTGGCTCCATATTAGGTCCAATCATAGGAGGTTTGTTAACGAATGCATCTGATAATGGTCAAATTGAACAATCTCGTGCTTATAATCCAAGAGATTCAATTCATTATAAACTGGTTTCTCCAATGTTATCAACAACACATTTTACCTCAATGAGTTTGGAAAAACTTGTTGATTCATATCCATATGCATTGTCCAATATAGTCATCTCTTCTGCATTCACCTTGTCAATTACATGTTGTTTCTTATTCTTGGAAGAAACTCATCGTGATTTGAAATTTAAAAGAGATTATGGGTTGGATTTAGGTGATAAGATACGTAAAATGTTAGGTTTCAAACCACCAAGTCGACCATGGCATAGGATAAATTTGAATACTCAAGAGGAATCGTTATTACCATCAATGGCAGATTCACCAACGAATTATGAAGCTATTGATGATATCGATTCCGAAGATGAGGTACAATCAATAGGTCCATTGACAAGAAGATCATCATTAACAATGATTCGTCGTCATAAACAAACACAATCAATAACAACCGACAAAGTTGTTGAAAATAAATGGAGTATATTATTAAAACCAACGATTTTAACTGTGGTGTTAACACAAGTTACAATGAGTGCACATAACACAGTATTTGGAGAATTTTTCCCCGTGTTTTTAGCAAAGAGAACTATTAGGGAAGGTGCATCTAATGATTTAAACAGTCCTTTAGTTTCTAAGTTCCCTTTTAAAATTGTCGGCGGTATGGGGTTTGATTCCGTACAAGTTGGTAAGATCTTATCAGGAACAGGATTATGTGGTATATTTGTTGTCGCCATCTTGTTCCCATATATCGATAGAACGTTCCCACCGCTTAAATCATTCCGTTGTTTATCATTATTATATTGGATTATTTACATCACATTACCATTCTTAGTGTTCACATTACCACCTAATCTTCCCTCATATATGACTACTATTATCTTGTATGCATTAACATTTACCAGAGTTGTTCTGTCGGGAACCACAGTTCCATTTATAGTGCTATTTATCCATCGAGCATCGACGCTGGAACATCGTGCTTTTATCAACGGTGCGTCGATAAGCGCCTCAGCATTAGCGAGGTTCTTTGGACCGTTGATATGGGGGAATATCATGAGTTTTGCAGAACTGAGACAACAGGGTTGGATCACTTGGTGGTCATTGTTATCATTAGCTGTTCTTTCATTTTGTTGTAGTTTCAAATTGAAAGAAGAAGATGATGAAGAGAGGGAAGAAGAGGAAGAAAGAAACAATTTTGATTTACAAGTTGCAGAGCAGGAAGAACAAGAGCTTGAAATGTGACTGCTAAAACATTCTATATAGACTAATGATATACCAACCACAATTTCATAATCGTGCATATTATTGTACACGCGCGTATCACTCATCAAAATGTTTTGCAATTGAATTGAATTCAATCGTCAAATCGGATACAGAAAAAAAAAAAAAAAAAACACAAACACACACATTATTTTTGATCTTTTTTGGAAAAACTGTGGACTCGGTTCCCCTGATGAAAGGACTTTAATATACATGTAAAATAGTAGTGATCAACACAAGAGGTTGACAAACACACAGATATGCCACCATCGAAATTGACGTTCCGACAACAGATGAACGGGTTCCCCGTATGGCAGATCATAGTCACCAGTATGGTGAGATTTGCCGAACCCATTGCATTCACTTCATTGTTTCCCTATGTTTATTTCATGGTTAGAGATTTCCATGTATCTGATACCGAGGCCGATATACTGAAATACGTTGGATATTTATCATCATCATTTGCATTCTGTCAATTTCTCTCATCGATCCATTGGGGGCATTTAGCTGATGTCATTGGACGGAAAAAAGTCCTAATCACTGGATTAATCTCTACTGCATTATCATTATTATTATTTGGATTTTCCAAAAATTATTATACCGCGTTATTAGCACGTTGCCTAATGGGTGTTTTCAATGGTAACGTGCTGGTTATCAGAACTGTCCTTGGAGAAATCGCAGTTCATAAGAGACATCAGGCAATGGCATTTTCAACATTACCATTACTTTGGCAATTTGGATCCATTGTCGGTCCATTCATTGGAGGACTGTTGACAAATGTTGATCCCGATGTTGAATATTCACCTAATGACACCATCTATTACAAGATGGTGTCACCATTGTTAAATCAAACTCAATATACAAGTTCACTTTTGACCAGTTTAAACACCGATTATCCATATGCGTTATCGAACATTGTTGTATCAATGGGTCTTTTCTTTTGCACCGTTGTATGTTTTTTATTTTTTGAAGAAACACATGAATATTTGAAATTTCAAAAAGATGTTGGTGTGGAATTAGGTGATAAGCTCATCAGAATGATTGGTTATAAACCACCAATACGCCCATGGCATAGGGGTTATCCAAATCAACTGCCCTCGATGATGCGTGCTTTTTCATCTGGAAGTTCGTCATTGCCAATTCGTCGGTCGTCATTATCTGAACTTCCTGAGGCGTTAGCAGAGAGAAGACCGCTTTTACAAGATAACACTGGCGCAGCGTATGTCGAGGATGATGATGACGATGATGATGATGCTGCTGCTGCTGATGGAGATGTGGTTTCCATTGATAGTTCTAACTCTATTGGTTCTGATCAATCTGTTCATTCAATAGGTTTGATCTCAAGAAGACAATCATTAGCATTAATACATACTTATTCAAAGAGATCAAATATATTAAATTATGATATTGAAAGAGGTGGTAAAAGTTATGAATGGGGGGTTTTATTGCAACCACAAGTTTTTTATTCAATTTTTTCAAACTTTGCCATATCATTGACAAATATAGTCGTTGATGAATTCCTTCCAGTTTTTCTTGCTCACAAGACTCAAAGAATAATCAATGGTGATTTAAAGTCTCCATTGATCTCGAAATTCCCATTTAAAATCGTTGGTGGGTTGAGTTTTGACCCACAAGAAGTTGGGAACTTGTTATCACTGACTGGTACCGTTGGTGTCTTGTTGGTGATCTTTGTATATCCTTTCATCGATCGTACTTTCAAACCGGTGAAATCATTCAGATTTTTCATATTGATGACTCCATTTGTGTATTTTGCCATCCCACTCTTAGTGTTCACGTTACCGCCAAACACTCCAAGTATGGCATACACCAAATTATCGTTATATACAGTGGTGTTTGTCAAAGTATTATCAAACTCGATATGTTTCCCGCAAATCATGTTATTGATCCATAGAGTGTCCCCCGCGAAGAACAGAGCATTTATCAACGGTACTACAATCAGTTTAACTGCATTTGCAAGGTGTTTAGGACCATTGATTTGGGGGTATATCATGAGTTGGTCCGATTCTCATGGCAAAGGTTGGCTTACATGGTGGTCAATGTCCGTTGTGGTTATATTGTCAGCGGTGCCGGCGTTTTTGTTGAAGGAAGGCGACGAAGAGGAGTCTGCACTGGAAGAGAGTTACGTAGAGGATGAAGATGCAGTTTGAGAGTAAGTATGTATGTAATAATAATAATTGAATATGGATGGATGGTGCTTTGTTTTGATATTCCTGCATTGGGAAATACTTTGCTCAAATTGCTTCAAAATTGGAATTTTGTGTTTTTTTCTCTTTTTCCGTTTTTTGTAATAAAAACTTCTTCTCATCTTCTTCTGTTTCTCAAACAACAACAACAACAAATAAATAAACAACGCCATTGGTGCAATTGAACACTACAAGAGCGATCAATCAAAATGTCAAATATCAAAAAGTTAACAAAGAAAACGTTGGTAGAGTTAGCCAACGATTTAGGTATCAGGTATGTGATTGCTTTGCCCATGGGTATTTTATAATGTACATGTTTATCTATCTGTCTGTCTATCTGTCTGTCTGCATTGTTGTTTTTTTATGAAGTTTTTTTTTTTTTTGATTTGATTTGATCTGGGACTCTGTATATAAGGGCGGTTAAGTTAAGTTGGCAATGAAAGGTACTCGATTATTAATAATATCATACTAACGACCACCATAACAGCAATCAACTTTCAGAGAAGACTGATTTGAAACAAGACTATGTCGAAAAAATTGAACAATTTGCCAATGCAAATCCAAATGCAGCATCTATTATTCTGAAACATGTACAACTTTTCAAAACCAAATCACCATCAAAGAAAGCAACTTCCAATGGTAGTGACGTAGTCAATGTTGAATCATCGTCGTCATCATCATCTGCTGCATCTTCTTCACCATCATCAGATGAAGAACTTGAAGTTGAAAAAGATACAGAAAAATTCGAAGATGATGAAGGTGGGTTTGATTTTAAAAGTTATTTCCAAAAAATTAATGACAAAACCACTGATGTTTATGAATCAACTGTTGATACCGTTTCCAATTCAATTGGTAAAATTGTCGATCTTGGATATGAAAAGAGTGAATTACTTCGTGAAGGTTCAAGTTCACCATTTACAATCATTTTTTTGGAAACTATTACTCAATTTTCATATTTATATTCACATTATCTTGATTCAACTACAATTGGTAAATCCACAATTGTTCCAAAATTGATTAAGGATAATTTACCAAAGAAGGCGTTATCGTTACCAATTTTCGATTTCAATCAATTTTTAAAATATAATTCTATAAATGTTTTCACCTTGTGGTCATTTATTTCATTTTTATTACCATTATTAGTTTCATACTATTTCAATTTCACTAAACCAACAAAGAGAAGTGCTTATAAGTATACATTTGATCCATTTATTTTCACATTGACAAAATTTTTATCAATTTTATTTGTTTTAAAAAGTGAAATTTCATTACATTCAGTTAAAGATGATATTGTTTATAAAGCAGCAGGTGGTTCAATTTTCCATTTTATTCAATCATTTTTCTTAGATGGTGAATTTCAACTGAGACTGTTATTTGGAACTATTACTTTAATTTCAAGTGTTGTTACTACGTTGGTTGCATTCTATGCAGTCGTTGGCAAATAATCAAATCCCACCCCCTCACATCCTCCACCTCAACCCTTCCTTTTCCATTACCAAAACATGAATATCTCACTCATTATTCGTTTTCTATTATCCAACTCTCCTTTCTTAATTTTGATTTGATCTTTTTTTTTTTTTATCTTTGAATGCTCCTCTACAAGTCTTTATTTATTGCTTTATTATTGTATTTTTGTTTTTTTTTTGTTCCTTTTTAAATTTTATATTCTCTGTTTGTTTTATTACTATTAGTTTTTTTATTGAGAGGTTGCTATTGTTGTTTTCTTTTTGAAATTGAAAAGAACAACATATTTATATTGTACAATAGTGTGTTTTAATTTTTATCTTTATCAATAATAATAAACTGAATAATACATAAAAAAAAAAAATAATGTTTTTTTTTTAATCAAAATTTGCTTAATTCTGCATCGGTACCATCAATTAAATGTTCAACCACTTGCCAAACTTCCTTCCGCACCTGTTCTATATCCTTATCATCAACTTTAACAATCTCCCAGCCTGGTTCATTATAAAAATTCTTAAATTGTAATTTCACCTTATCTTGGAAACTTTTAACCTCATACCTTTCATCACCATAACCTTCTCTATCCACTATCCCATTATCATCTTCCAATGTTAAAAAAATCGTCTTATCAGGTTTGGGTAACCCTTTATCTGGGCCGAGACACCATTGGAAATCTAAACCTTTTGCAGATGAATATGCAACACCACTATAAACATATCTATCCAATATTACATTTGTACCATTTTGCAATAACTCAATGATGTTCTGTTGTAATTCCCATCTATTAGCACTGAATAATAAATGAGCCGTTTCATCAGATAATTTCATAGTGTTATCGTTAATGACAAGGTATGAGTTTATTAATTTCCCCACTGGGGTTGTCCTATCAGGGACTTTAATCAACGTGGTTTTCTTGTTCATCTTTTGGAGCGCTTCTAATAGCAAGGTCGTTTGAGTGGTCTTGCCGGTCCTGTCGGTGCCCTCCATTACTATCAATGCTCCTCTTCTCCCCATCTTAGTTGTTTCGAATAACTACTGAAGACGCGAGAGACTAGACAGTTTGTACTTTTTTTATTTTTTTTTTGTTTTCTTTCAAAAGAATTTCTGTGTTTTTTCTGTGTAGAAATTGTGTCTGTGTGTTGAGGTTGGTTACTTTCTGCGTATGTCTCTTCTATGAATATGTCATAAGCTCCTCGTGGATTTATTGGTTTAGACTACGTAATGTTGAGTCCCTCAATGATCACTCACCTCCGTTCAGTAACATCCAACGAGAGCAGCTAATCTATTTTTTGCTAATTGCCCCGAATCTTAACCACCTCAAAAGAAGTAGAAAATCTTCATTACGAAGTTGGCAATCAATCAATCAATCAATCAATTGAGGCTAGAACTAGTTCCTATAATGGTTGGGAGAGGCAATGTGATTAGCAATGATCATTGCATTCAATCACTGGCTTACAAAAATCCTTATTGGTGGTTTTTATTCTCAACCGCAAATGTTGTTTAATGATGAAAGAACATCTTACAGAAACTTGCATGGCACTTTTAAGTGTAGTTCGGTTTTTGTTTTTTTTATATATACGAGACAAATTAACCTAGTCAAGGCGTTGTTGATCATTATCAAGAAATGAGTACAATGACATAATTCTGCATTTGATGGAAATTTAGAATCATTTGTGTGAAAGTTGTAACGTAACGGACTTTGAGGATTAAGATAAATGACAAGTTAACGCGCGTGGGCCATCGAGTCACATGACTGTTTTCTGTTTTCTGTGTTTACCTTTTCCCGCTTTCTGATCAAGACACGCGTAACGATCATATCATTATGGATGGAGTTTGCCAAGTTTCAGAACCAATGCTCTGTGGAGTTAGTAGTGCTATTATCAATCGGTTTGTTAATTTCTTTAAATCTTTAATTATCCTTCTATTCATGTGTATTTCATCAAGAAGCACCGACGGAATCAGTTGCGCAAGTTTCCCTTTCCATCACAAGTGGAAACACCAGGCAGCAAATACATACATACACACATAGGCAGGCACAAGAGAAGTAATCGACACTCTATATCAATCCATCCAAGATAATCTTAAGTGATTGTTTAGTTAGTTGGAATAGAAATCATGAGAGTTCACTTGATAAGAAGTCGGTCTTGTAGGTTGTAGTGTGCTTGTCGTTTTCAACTGCCTGTAATTTGTAAACGAGCAGCAGACTGTGTTATAAATCTGTCTTATTATGCGTTGATGTAAATCCCAAACACATACTTACTCATATAGACACAGACAGGCACATACGCACACAGACACAGGCATTGGCCGAAACAGCAACAGAAACAGAAACGGAAACGGAACAGAAACAGAAACAAGAAGGACAGCAGTAGTAGTAGTTAACTAAAAATGGTTCGATGTTTTTTTTGTCTCTCAGTTTTTTGTTGTGTTCTGCACAGGGCGAGGAAATAATCAGATCAGCCAACACCGCAGAGACAGACAGACAGACACAGAACCACAGTTTTTTGGTATTGTGCATACACCGATCGATACACACACATATATATAGATAACCTGTTCCTCTCATTTTTATTATCAGAATTTGACTATTTAAATTCCAGCTATCCACTAATACACATTCATTCAACAATAATAATTTGATAACCATATATAACAGAACAAAATGTTCCATTCTACAATATTATCACATCATCAATTTCAAATGCATAAAAGGGTGAGATATATAAGATCATCAAACAAACTGTCATCTTTATTACTGGTTGGCTATATATCTTTAGGTTTGATAATACCATTTGTCTTGCCTCTAAAATCTGCATTCGAAGAAACTGATGAGAATATAAAAGGTTCATTCAGCACAAGATCATATTTTAGAATATAGAACAATAACTCAAGAGAGAGAGAGAGAGAGAGAAAGAGAAAAAGAGAAAGAGAAAGATAGAGTTAGAGAAAGAGACATGAGGAATACTTGTATGTCTGCATTGATTTTGTAATACTGAGTCTTTGTCGATGATCATATGTTGATGGTGACGAGATATTTAAAAGGAGTTTTAATACCGTTTTTTCCAAAACCATGGGTACGATTCTCACCGATAAATGATATGATGATCAGCAATTTAGTTGTTTCTATTAGTTGTTGTTTTTTTTTTTTAATTTTAATGTACTAAAAGTATGTATATATATAGATAATTATATTTACTCTGGTGGGTCCTGGAAGGTTTATAGTTTTAGAAAGTGAATACAAAGTGTTTGTATAATTTATGAATTTGTCATTATTAATAGTGGTACGAGTTTGATCATTTCTAATCTTTTAGTAATCGATTTATTTACACAGTTTTGTGTTAATGTTTTTTTTTCTCTCTTGAAATGTTTGCTTCCGATACACTTTGTACGATGATGAGTAGGATGCAAAAAATCAGTTTTCTTGATAATGAAATGGTAATATGGCTGATGATGATAACAAAAACAACTTTCAATCACTCGATAAATTCAGATTCAAGGATCATGAATCTAAGCAGATTTTCAAAGTGAAGAAAATATCAAAATCACCTGTAAAGAAAATTCCCAAACTGAATAATGATGATACGACTTTATTTAAAGATTTGCCACCATCACTCGATTCCAATGTCAAAGTTGTATTTATCGGATTCAATCCAGGTGTGCAATCTTCAATAAGACAACATCACTATGCTCATTTCACAAATTTATTTTGGAAATTGTTCAACCAATCTAAAATTTTGATTAAAGCTATACAAGATTTATCAATAATTTCAAGCGACCCATTGTTACAACATTTGATTCAGCAAAACTGTTTGGGACAATATGAGTCCTTCGCCAAGCCAGAGAATGACTTCGAATTGATTAAGTATGGTGTAGGTTTTACTGATTTGGTTCTAAGATGTACAAAGACTGCTCAAGAGTTGTCAAAGCAAGAAAAATTGAATAACGTTCCAAGATTAATTGATGAATTCAAATTTGCCAGACCGAAATATATGGTTTTCGTTGGGAAGGGGATTTGGGAGAGTGTTGTAGAGTATTTACGTATCGACATGAATTTGAAATTCAAACTTGATAAATCTTTCAAATGGGGTAGACAGCAGCAATCAATAAGTGAAAATTTACTTTATGATAAGGTATTACAAAGATGGGACGAATTGGTTGGGTATGATTTCAACTTGTATGTGTTTCCTAACACGTCAGGATTAATGTCAAGTTTGAAGTATGATGAAAAATTGAGATTATGGCAAGAATTAGCTGATGATATATAGATATTGATCAGTATGGGAATCATACCCTTTTTTTTTCTTTGGCAAAACGCGTAATGGTACAATATTTTTTTTTTATATATTTTCATTTTCATTTTCGTAATTTGAATCTTGTAAAGTGGAAACCGTAAAAGAACGATTAGTCAACATCATGGAAGTGGACAGTTCATCTCCAGTGAAGGTGACTGAAGTCAATAATAGTGTTTCACCACAACCAGAAGAAAAAGACAGAAAACCAAAGCTTAAAACGCTATTCAATGATGATGACGACGATGACACTAATTCACAACAACTGGAAATCTCGAAATCAGATGGGATAGAAATCTCATCCGCAAATTATAAGCCATCATCATCAGATATGTTATATTATTATGAGAGATTATTACCTTTCAAAAGCATTTTTCAATGGTTAAACCATTCACCTGCTCCAACTGCAGATTTCATAAATAGGGAATTTGCATTTGAATTCAAGAGTGGAGCGTATCAACGTTATAATTCATTTACATCGTATCAAGATTTTAAGACTGCGGTTGTTAAGGCGAATCCAACTAGATTTGAAATAGGTGCCATATATACAATTCCACCAAATCAAAGGAAAGTTGTTTCTAAAAATGTATTGAGACCTCTTGAGAAGGAATTAGTCTTCGATATCGATTTAACTGATTATGATGAAATAAGAACCTGTTGTTCCAAGACACTGATATGTGAAAAATGTTGGAGATTTGTTGATCTTGCCATTGAAGTTATGGAATTAGGTCTAAGAGAAGATTTTGGATTTAAACATTTGATTTGGGTTTTCAGTGGTCGTAGAGGTATTCATTGTTGGGTAAGTGACAAATCTGCAAGACAGTTAACTGACCCACAAAGAAGAGCAATAATCGAATATTTCGATATAAGTAAGGAGAAACTTTTCAGAAAACCATTTCATCCAATGTTGCAAAGAAGTTATGAAATAATTTATTCGAAATATACAAAGAATTTCTTAGAAGAACAAGGGGTTAGAAATGAATTTTTAATAGATAAATTAACAGATTCAGGATTGTTTCCAAAGCCAATCATCAATGATATCAAGAAATACCTTGAAGATAATCCTAATTTATCAGGAACTGAAAAATTGAAATCTTTAGAAAAATCAATACCTTCAAATCATCATTCAAAAGCCATACTATTGAAAAATTTCAACAATTTCAAAAAAGATTTCATCTTGTTTTGTATGTATCCGAGATTGGATTTGGAAGTCTCTAAGCAAGTTCATCATTTGTTGAAATCTCCATTTGCAGTTCATCCAGGAACGGGGAATTTATCAATACCGATACATTTAGGTTTTGATCCAGTAAATGCATTAAATTTGAAAGATTTGATTAGCGCTAGGGAAGGGGGAATTGATAATGATTCCATTGAAAAATTTGAAGCTGCTGTCAAGATATTTGACGAGTTTGCTAAGGAAATCATAAAAGATGAAGGGATTAAGAAGAGAGAGGGTGATCCATTGGAGTTTTAGTTTAAATATGTTTATAATATACACGACTTTTTTTCGATGATAATAAAAAACTCCAAAAATTCTTTAAAGAAAAACACAACCACCGAAAAGAAGAAGACAGAGGCAAATTTAATTATTGACTTCAACTTTAAACTCACTTGTTTGTAATTGAAAAACTTCAGATCCATCTAAAGACATCGCAATCAATCATTAATAAAATCATCATCTCACAATGGATATTGTTTTAGGAATAAGGGTCAAAGATTCTGTAATTATCGCCACTTCAAAAGCTGTAACTAGAGGTATTTCAGTTTTAAAAGATACAGATGATAAAACAAGAGAATTGAATGAGTTTAACTTGATGGCATACACAGGTGAAGCCGGTGATACAGGTATGTACTATATTTGCCATCAGAACCAAAATGTTTGATCAATTGTACTAACAATGTTAATTATATATTAGTTCAATTTGCGGAATATATACAAGCCAATATTCAATTATATGGAATGAGAGAAGGTTATGGGTTATCGCCTAATGCAATCGCCAGCTTCGTGAGAACAGAATTGGCAACATCTTTAAGAACAAGAGTAAGTTGGGAAAATTTCTTTCCATTTTGTGAAGGTGTGATGTACTAACGATTTAATATTATAGAAACCATATCAAGTAAATTTGTTGTTGGCAGGATTTGATGAAAAGACTGGTGAGCCAGCTTTGAACTATATTGATTATCTTGGAACAAGGGTTGAATTACCATATGCTGCTCATGGTTATGCTGGATTTTATGCTTTTTCATTACTAGATCACCATTACAGATCTGATATGACTGTTGAAGATGGGTTAAAAATATTGAAAATGTGTACTGAAGAATTTGTTAAAAGATTACCAATAGATTTCAAAGGGTTATACGTGAAGGTTGTCAGCAAGGATGGAATCAGAGAGGTTGATGGTTTTTAATGGTATCAATTTTTTTTTTTGTATAGCTGATCAATGGAATTCTATCCATCTTGAATGGTTTTCCAGAGGCAAAAAGAATTGTGCAGATATGAAGAGAAAATAAAATAAAAGAAAAAACAAAAATTGTATAATACTGAATTAAAAGTACATATAACAAATATAACAAAATGTCACACAATGAGGGACTCATTAGAACTTTGACTGATGAGATCTGTCACAAGATAAAAGTGCCCAATTCTCCATATAACCCAGAGAATGAAATGCTTTCTAAGTTCTTACTAAACTTGTATGAAAAGTCCGATGACTTGAGAGAGTTTAAGAAAAAGCTAATGACTATGGGAGCTCCAGAGTTAGTTGAAGATTCCTTTATAGACAAAGTCGATAAGCTTATTAAAGAAAGTTCCACCACCAAAGTGAAAAAGGAAGAAACATACGAGTTTTCTACATCACTGGATGATGATTATAAAAAATCTTTCACCAAGGAAGAATATGATCAAAAGATACCATCATTGTCAAAGAGGAAATTCAATGAAGATCTACCAAATAAGAGAAGACATATTGATCAATATATATACGAGGAGCCGGAATTAGATCAAATATATAAAGGTCAGGTTGTCAATATTACCAATTTTGGAGCATTTATCAGATTATATGAAATCAAACCTCAATCAGGAAGATTTCTTGATGGTCTTTGTCACATCTCTGCAATCTCCAATGAAAGAATTAATCATCCTTCAGATGTCTTGAAAAGGAATCAAGAAGTCTTTGTGAAATTGATTGATATTCAAGAATCTCAAAGAGGTTATAAATTGAGTTTAAGCATGAAAAATATAGACCAGATCACGGGAGAACAACAACAACAACAACCAGCCACAAGCAGAGGACGAACAGCGACGATTAGTATTCCAAAAAGGAGATTGACATCTCCAGAAAGATGGGAAATACGACAATTGATATCATCAGGTGTGTTAAGTGCAAAGGATTATCCCGAGTTGAATGAAGATGTGAACGCTGCATTCATTCAAGAGAAGGATTCAACAAATGATTCAAACCAAGAGGTTGAAATAGAATTGAAAAAAGAGGAACCACCTTTCTTAAGAGGTTTTGAATATAAATCGATAGAGACCAAACCAATTGAAATTGTTAAAAAACCCGAGGGTTCATTAAATAGAGCTGCTCTTGCCGGTTCCACGTTGGTACGAGAACGAAAAGAGAAGAAATTTGAAGAGATGAAAAAGACTCATGAGGAGAAGAAAAGGCAACTGGTTGAAAGACAAAAGACTGCATCCGACCCGTTATCGAATCAACAACAGAATCGAGTGGAAGAAGCACCTATTAAATTATCACTCATCGAAACAGAGTGGAGGAGACAAGTTAAAGAGCAATCATTAGGTAAGAGGACTACGATGAGTATGAAAGAGCAAAGGGAAAGTTTACCGGTTTTTAAAATGAGATCGTCTTTAGTCAAATCTGTTAAGGAAAATCAGTTCTTGGTTATAGTGGGAGAAACAGGTTCTGGTAAGACCACTCAAATCACACAATACTTGGCAGAAGAAGGTTTAAACGAGGGTAATAAGATTATCGCTTGTACTCAACCACGTAGAGTTGCCGCGGTGAGTGTGGCGAAGAGGGTAGCTGAAGAAGTTGGTTGTGCACTAGGTGAAGAAGTTGGTTACACCATCAGATTTGAAGACATGACAAGTGAAGATACCAAGATCAAATATATGACTGATGGTATGTTACAAAGAGAGGCATTGGTTGATCCAGATATGTCAAAATACTCCGTGATTATGTTAGATGAAGCTCATGAGCGTACTATCGCTACTGATATCTTATTTTCATTGTTAAAGAAAGCATGTTTGAAAAATCCAAATTTAAAAGTTATTATCACTAGTGCCACATTGGATGCAGAAAAATTTTCGAAATTTTTCAACGATTGCCCCATTGTCAAGATTCCAGGTAAGACATTCCCAGTTGAAGTTTATTACACTAATGAACCGGAAATTGATTACATCAGTGCATGTCTCGACGCCATTATGGAAATTCATACGACGCAACCATCCGGAGACATCTTGGTTTTTTTAACTGGGCAAGAAGAAATCGATAGTTGTTGTGAACTGTTATTCGAAAGAACAAAGATCTTGGGAGATGCTATACCTGAATTGATCATCTTGCCCGTGTATTCGGCATTACCCTCGGAGATGCAAACGAGGATTTTTGAAGCGACGCCACGTAATAAGAGGAAAGTGATCATTGCTACCAATATAGCTGAAACATCAATCACTATTGATGGAATATACTATGTTATTGATCCTGGTTTTGTCAAATTGAACGCATTTGATCCAAAGCTTGGTATGGATTCTTTGATTATTTCCCCAATATCTCAAGCTCAAGCTAATCAAAGGAAAGGGAGAGCTGGTAGAACCGGGCCTGGAAAATGTTATAGACTTTATACACAATCGGCTTACAATAATGAAATGATGCCACAGTCAATCCCGGAGATACAACGACAAAATTTGGCAAATACGATATTGATGTTGAAGGCAATGGGGATCAATGATTTGTTAAATTTTGATTTCCTTGATCCACCTCCAACAAATACGATATTGACATCACTTGAAGAACTTTATTCACTTGAAGCCTTGGATAACGAGGGAAATTTGACAGAGTTGGGAAGACAAATGGCTGAATTCCCCATGGAACCTTCATTATCTAAAACGTTGATATCTTCATTACAATTTGGTTGTACAGAGGAAATATTGACTATAGTTGCCATGTTATCTGTACAATCGATTTTTTATAGACCTAAGGATAAACTGAATCAAGCTGATCAAAAAAAACTGAGATTTCATCATCCACATGGTGATCATCTTACTTTTTTAAATGTTTATCAACAATGGAATAATAACTTTAGAGATTCGAAGAAATGGTGTCTGGATAATTTCATCCATGAAAGGTCAATGAAAAGAGCCAAAGAAGTTAAATATCAATTGACAAGGATTATGAAAAGGTACAAACATTCAATCATGAGTTGTGGGAATGATACTGATAATATACGAAGAGCATTGTGTGCTGGGTTTTTCAAAAATTCTGCAAAGAAGGATTCGGTGAATTCATGTTATCAAACATTGATCGAAAAGACTTCAATTTTTATGCATCCTTCCTCTTCTTTATTTCAAAAGCAAAACAGTGATTATTTAATATATCACACTTTACTTTTAACAACAAAGGAATATATGCATTGTGTCACAGTTATTGATCCAAATTGGTTAGTTGAACTTGCTCCTAAATTTTTCACAAAGAATGCAGATCCAACAAAATTAAGTGCTGCAAAGAAATCTGAAAAAATTCAACCGTTGTATGATAGATTTGATCCTTCACAAAGTTGGAGATTGACAAAGCTTAAGGCAGCAAAGAAGAAGGCATTGGGTAGTAAATAAATAGTTAAGCACTTGTATTAATATTATTGACAAAATCTGTGATTTGATTGGACAGCCCCCTTGAAGTAGTTGTAGTAGTAGTAAGTCATCATCAAATGATTTTTTATTTTTTTTCACTAAGAATAATTGAAAAAAAAATATGTACGAGAGAGTAGAGTAGCACAAGATTTAGACTGGAGAATTTGACACCTCTAAAGATGTCCAAACAACTTCGCACGTCGATTCCACAGAACTCTAGGATTGGTGTCATCGGAGCGGGAATATCCGGGTTGAGTTTCACGTATTTCCTAGCGAAATTGAGACCTGATTTGAAATTCACGGTTTTTGAAAAGAGTCAAAGAGCTGGAGGATATATAAATACTAGTTTCGAGAATGGGGAAAAATTTGAAAGGGGCCCAAGGACATTGAGAGGTGCATCAGATGGTACTCTTGTGATTCTTGATTTGCTTTTGAAATTGGGGTTCAAAGAAGAGATTTATGCCATTTATAAAAAAAGTCAAGGTAATAAGAAGTATTTATTATCAAATCATAAAAATAGCGAAGATGATTATTTGGTACAGGTACCAGATACGTCTGAAACGATGCTGAAATTCATGATGAGCCCATTGTCTAAAAATTGCTTGAAAGCTATGATGATGGAGCCATTTCGTAAGATAAAGAAAACCGATGAAGATGAATCAATTGGATCATTTATTAGTAGAAGATTTGATCCAAAATTGAATGAAAATATCGTGAGTGCGATAATACATGGTATATATGGAGGTGATTCCAATACGCTCAGTATGAAGACATTGATGTCTTCACTTTACAAGCTTGAAAAGAAATCATCAATTATAGTATCACTGTTGAAATCATTGTATGAGAATAAAGATCCAAATAAGGATAAGGACATTGAGATATCTAAAGATTTACAAGATTATGAAACAAATTTTGGGAAGCCAATGATCCCTTTTAAGAATTTCAAAAAATACTTGTTGAATTTCCCAATGATTTTGTTCAAAAATAAAGGTCTTTCAGTATTAACGGATTCTATGTATAATGAGTTATTGAAAAATGCAAATGTTAAATTTGTGAAAGAGGAAGATGAGTTGAAAATAACTCTGAGTGGTGATGGTGATGGAATTCAAGTGAATGGAGAAAGTTTTGATCATGTGAGATCAACTATAAGTTCTAAAGAATTGAGCCAAATCATTGAACCAAGTGAGTTTGCTAATAAATTGAAGGAATTGAAATTTGTTGATATGATTGTTGTTAATATTTTTGTTAAAGATTCCAAATTGTACAAGGAAGGATTTGGATACTTGGTACCACAATCGGTAAGTCCCAATAAGAATTATCTTTTGGGGTGTATCTTTGATTCAAGTATTGAAAAAAACAGTATAAAATTATTAGAAAACAATAGACATTTGGTGAAGTTGATAAATTATCCAAAATTGAAACAAGAAGAGATCAACTCCATGATTAAATTGAAAGATCATAATGAAGATGAAAAAACAGTTAAATTGACAATGATGTTTGGTGGCCATTATTGCCAAAAACATGAGGATATTTTCAATCAATCTGATAGACAACTTAAGAAGAAAGTCAACGATTTATTACAAGAGCAATTCAATTTGAAAACTGATGATATCATCATCAACAGAATCAAAGATTGTATACCACAATATGAAGTGGATTATCTACAATACAAACAGGATGTATCCAGTTTGTTACTGGACACTTATGGTGATAAATTGAGTATTGGCGGTATGTCGTTTAATTCTTATAACGGTGTTGGGGTACCTGATTGTTTTATGGATGGATTGAAAAAAGCTATAGAGTGTAAATAGAGCAGTAGTAATATATCCTGGATCTATCGCAGAAGCAGAAACTGCCATCACTTGTGTATACGTATCCTCTGTATAGTGCAATACAGCCAGTGTTCACACACCATCCATCACATGTGCCAAAAAACAAAAACAAAAACAACAAAAACAAAAAACTCTTTTCTCTTGCTGCTCTCCACTCTTCTTCTCCACTTTTCCCATCCCGCATCCTCTGCGCCTGGGCCACTTGTCATCATCATTGGAGACAGATGAAGCAGAGGGCTGTTTTGTAACCATTTTACTGCCGAACCGCTTACTCGTCCATGATCCCATATATACCCGTCACATTCTCATAAAACTCCTTATATACTTCTTCCTCGCATCCATTCCTTCAAACAGCATCCATTCATCAATTTCTATATCACCGCAATCCACAGTACAATGTCAACGATCAATTCATCTCTGACGAGGTCATTGTTTAAAGAAGATGTCGACTATTTAACCAACATCATCAAAAATGAATTCCCATTGCCTTGGGATACCATTGATTCTTCAGTGAAAGTACCAAATTCTCAACAAGATGGTTATTCTTCAATTTATGTTAACAAACGTTGTCAAACCCATAATAATAATCAACCATTTTCCACTATTCATCCTTCGATAAAGACATTACCAGACCTGATTTCATTGTTTGCAGCACTGTATCCTGATCACGATTGTCTTGGTGAGAGAGTTTATAATAAAAAGACGAAAAAATTTGATGATTTCTTCACTTTTGAAACTTATCTGACATCAATAAAGAGACAGAAACTGGTTGGAGCTGGTATTTTCAAATTATTGGAGGAGAATGTCTTTAGGAAAGATCATCATGATTTTGAGAAATTTGTCTTGACATTATACAGTAGAAATAGAAAAGAATGGGTCTTGACTGATGTTGCATGTCAATTTTATAACATTTGTGATACTTCATTATATGATACATTGGGTCCAGAGACATCTTCTTATATTTTGAATTTGACTGAATCACCTATCGTGGTTTGTTCAAAGGAAAAATTAGATGTTCTCTTGGAAATTAAAAAGAAGGATGAGATTCCATTTTTAATCAGTATTGTCTCTATGGATGATTTGGATGAAGAAGATGAACATTATTATTCATTATTTTATGATTTAGGTGTTCAATTAGTTGATATTAAATATTTAGAACAATTGGGAGAATCAAACCCAATTCCATTTAGACCTCCACAACCGGAAGATTTATATACACTTTCATTTACATCTGGTACCACTGGTCCTCCAAAAGGTGTTGAAATTCCTCATTCAATGGCTGTTGCCGCTCTCACGTTTGCCGGTGCTTCACTTCCGAGAACTTCGAAACCTACTCAAGCTTATTCATTATCCTTCTTACCTTTAGCTCATATCTATGAACGTATGAATTTTTTGAACTGCTTATGTTCAGGTGCCGGTTTAGGTTTCCCTCATGACGGATTACCATCTTCACTTGTTGAAAATTTGAGAATTTTGAAACCAACAGTTTTAAGTTGTGTACCAAGAGTATTTTCCAAATTTGAAGTGGCAATTAAGGATAAACTTCATCAACCAGGAGTTTTCCTGTCCTTGGCCACTAATGCAATTAAAGCCAAGATTCTGAAACAAAGTTCTAAAGATGGGGAAAAGGGACATTTGCTTTTACGTGATCGTTTAATCATAAGAAAATTCGAAGAAGCTTTAGGTGTAGAAAATATTGAATATATGGTTTCCGGTTCAGCACCAATGAGTGATGAAACTGCAAAGTTTTTAAAACTGGCTTTAAATACTGGATTTTCTCAAGGTTATGGATTAACTGAATCATTTGCCGGTTGTTGCTTTTCAGCTCCATTTGAACTGGATCCTGGATCGTGTGGTCCTGTTTGTCTCACTTGTGAATTGAAATTGAAAGACATTCCAGAGATGAATTATCATTCAAGAAGCTTTGATGATCCACCAAAGGGTGAATTACTTCTTAGAGGTCCTCAAATTTTCCCAAGATATTACAAGAACCCTAAGCTGACTGAGGAACTGATTGACTCTGATGGATGGTTCCATACAGGAGATGTTGCCACAATTGATAAGAAGGGAAGATTATTCATCATCGATAGAGTTAAAAATTTCTTCAAATTATCCCAGGGAGAATATATAACCCCTGAAAGAATTGAAAATGTTTATTTATCACAATCTCCTGCATTAACTCAATTATACGTTCATGGGGACTCTTTCAATAATTATCTTGTTGCCATTGCCGGTGTTGATATAGAACATTTGAGAAAAATGGTGAAACATCACAAATTAGGTTTGAATTTAATATCTGCCAATGATGAAGAATTAGTCAAGGCATTTAACGCTGATCCGAAATTGAGAAAGGCATTGATTGAAAGTTTAAACAGAGCTATTAAAGATGAAGGATTGCAAGGTTTTGAAAAAATACATAACGTTTACGTTGCCATTGAACCTTTGAAAGTTGAAGATGAGGTTATTACTCCAACCATGAAGATTAAAAGAGTACAGGCCAAGAAACATTTTAAAGACATCCTTGATGAGCTTTACAAAGAGGGAAGCTTGATTAAAAATACAAAGTTGTAGTTATGAGAAGGCTATTTATTTATTTGTTACAATCACCGTTTTATTTGTCTTCCATTTTGCATTTGAAACCTTTTATTTATTTTATTTATTTATAGCAAAGTATAACAATTACGAACATCATGATGATTTTTCCATTTGACCTGTGATATCTACGCTCACAGTACTTCCCCACAAAGCCTAAAAAAAGTAAAAAGTGAAAAGTGAAAATCGGCTCAATTGCGTCTTACCGGAACTATGAAGAACTGTGCCAAAGGAGGAGAAGAATCAACAAGCAAATGAAGCTAAAGTTTTGCAATCTTGGAAATGGCAATTAACTTTGATTGTCCTGTATACATTAAATTTACTCACTTACAATGAGTTCTTACAACCCATTGCACGATATCGCACCATCAACAAGTAAGATGGAGTCATTATTCAATGGCAACATCAAGGATGTTGAGCGAATCATCACGAAGGAGCTTCCCATGGATTTTAACCATGTGGGGAAAACAATAAAGCAAAAAGACACCAAGGAGCCAGGATATTCATCCATATATGAGAATTGCCTATGTGAGAATGAATCACTTATCAGCACTGTGCATCCATCGTTGACAACGTTGCATGATATCTTTGAAGCTAGTTGTGCTTTGTTCGGTACAAATGATTGTTTGGGTGAACGTAAATATGATGTGGTGAGTGATAAATATGAGGCAAAGTTCACTTTCCAAGATTATCGCACAATCAGGCAAAGACGAAATCATGTTGGTAGTGGGATTTTGAATTTTTTGCAAAATAATGAATTCAAGACTAAAGCACATAATTTGACAGATTTTATATTGACATTGTACAGTGGCAATCGATTGGAATGGTTCTTAACAGATTTGGCTTGTCAATCTTTTAGTATAACTGATACTTCGTTGTATGACACTTTGGGTCCAGAGACTTCTAAATATATCTTGGATCTTACCAATTCTCCAATTGTTGTTTGTTCTAAGGACAAATTAAACAAGTTATTAGAAATCAAATTAGAGAGTGAATTACCCCTTTTCATCGGCGTGGTATCAATGGATGTTATAACAGATCCAAGACTTTATTCAAAGTTCCACAATGCCGGTATTGAATTGATAGATTTCAAGCATTTGGAATACTTGGGTATTAAACAACCACAACGCTTGAGACGTCCCAACCCTGATACCATATATACACTTAGTTTCACTTCTGGGACAACTGGGGTACCGAAGGGTGTTATGTTGAAACATTCAACAGCTGTTAGTGCCATATCATTTGCTCTTATCCATTTGCAAAAATTGCGGAAAAGGCAAAATCGATATGCATTAAGTTTCCTTCCCTTGGCACATATTTTTGAAAGACAAATGTCAATGGTTGGGTTGACAAAGGGGGTTGCAATTGGTTTCCCACCGAATAGTGACAGTGATTCTTTGATTGAAAATTTGAGGATTTTGAAACCGTGCTATTTAGCCGCAGTGCCAAGGATATATTCGAAAATTGATTCAATGATTAGAATATCTCTTTCAGATTGGAAGTTGAAAGATTCATCGAAATTGTCAACAAGAAAAAAGCTTCGGCAATTATTTGGGTTTGATAACATTGAATTTGTCATGACTGCATCTGCACCTATTAACAAGAGGACAATGGAATTCGTGTCAACTAGTTTAGATGTTGGGTTTATACAACTTTATGGTTGTACAGAAACGTATGGGGCATTGACGAGATCTTCAGGCTATGAATTCTCAGGTAGTTCTGGTCCAATTGGTTCCACTTGTGAGATTAAATTAAAAGGTATGCCCCAATTGGGGTACCATGTAGAGTCTACGACTACAGGTGAGGAATTAGATGATGTCGGTGGAGAATTATTAATGCGTGGTCCTCAAATTTTTCTTGGATATTACAAGAGACCTGAACTGACGCTGGAAGTTCTTGATAAAGATGGATGGTTCCACACGGGGGATATTGCAAAATTGGATGAAGATGGTAGGATTCATATTGTGGATAGGGTTAAACATTTTTTCAAATTACAACAGGGTGAATATATCATTCCTGAAAAAATTGAAAATATCTATCTATCGTCAAATCCTATTCTTACACAATTATATATTCATGGTGAGCCAGAGAAGGATTTTCTTATTGCCATTGCTGGGGTGAATATGAAATTGGTTAAAAATTTACTAAATGGGATGTCAAACTTACACGAGCATGCTAATGTGGATTCGTTGGTTGAACATGATGATATTCAACTTTTGCAAATGATTAATAAATCACCAGAATTGAAAAAAAAATTGTTAGATGAAATCAACACTGATATTGTTCGACAAAATCTTCAAGGTTTTGAGAAAATACATAATATCTATATCGATTTAGAACCTTTGAAATTATCAGAAGACCTGATGACTCCAACTATGAAGTTGAAAAGGGAAAAATGTCGTTTTATCTTCAAGGAAAAATTGTTAGAGTTGTACGATGAAGGATCATTGATTAAGAGAAACCGGTTATGAAAGTCTGGATGGAGGGAGGAGCCATGGATGTTTTTCAAACAAAAACCCTAGATATAGTCCCATGCAGCCAGATTTACGATCTATAGTGGTATATAGCCTTTCAACTGGAAAAATGGGTTGGAAACAGCAAAAGAGAACTGTTTGAAAAAACATGCGTACCGTAAACAGCCTGTGTATATACCCTTTGTTTGTTGCAATGGTGTCAAAATGCAGATCGTATACCCCTGCACTGAACAAGGTGCAAAGCCTCTTTGCTTCCCATTAGTGCTTGCGACCGAAAAAAAAAAAAAAAACAAAACCCACAAAAATAAAAAAAAGATTAACAAAGCACACATGGCTATGTGTTAAAAGAGCAAAGAACAAATTTAATATTGTTGAAACTTGGTCACAACCATATACCATATATACAAATAGAACAGAATTACGATGGTGCTACCATTTGACAGTGCTGTTACTACACTGTGCATGCTACTGATCTTACTGGTGGTGGTGTATATACTAAACTTCACCAAGTTGGTGTTCACTAGACGAGTAACAAATGAGAAAAAGCGTATTATCACTGGATTGGCAATTTCACTTTTGCTCGTTGCTGCTAATTTGAATGGTGTTTACAGGACGATGAATCATTACAAATTACTGTTGATTGACTATACAGATCTTAAGTCGTCATCACCTATATCTATACAAACTTTAAATCAACTGTATACACAATTTATAATGAAAGGTTATTCATATATAAATAAGGAAGATTCATCATTGAGCACATCATGTCAAAATTTGCAAGTGAGGGATGCCGTTTGGGTGAGTCCAAAGAATCAGATCGATGATGATTTGAAACAGATACGGAGGAAAATTCATTCACATGCTATAGATGATTATCCAATGGCTGCTAATTGCTTTTTAGATTCTAATGACGAATCAGAGAATGAGATATTGCTGAGTAAATGGTGGAGGTTCGGTGGGTCTAGTGTGTGGTTAGAGAAGTATCAAATCCATTATATGGTGAGTCGTATCATATATTCAGATAAGAAGTTGAAATCAGATCCAACGATTAGTATTTTGAAAGTTCAAGTTTTCGATAAGAATTGGAGAGAGTTAAAAGATCATAAAGTTGAAGTGTTGAATGATGATGGTAAAATTGTTACACTTCATTATCCGGACATTTTGAAAATCCCAATTGATTTACCACCGGCAAATAAGTTTATGTTGATGGGACCTGAAGATCCAAGAGTTCTTGTAAGAAAATTCAAGAATTCTAAAGGGGAATTAGATGAAGAACCAGTTGTCATTTTCAACATGTTGAGTGATTCGATAGATAAGAAAAGAGGAATGCATGGTTTCAAACCATTTGATAATGATAGATTTGTCTTGTTTAGAATTAAAGGAATGGTTCCAAGGAAGAAGGAGAAAAATTGGGTTCCATTTTTTGATGAAGATATCGATGAAGATATGGATTCAATCAATTTTATCTATGATTTTGACCCTTTGTTAATTATCA
Organism: Nakazawaea ernobii; assembly: GCA_030567655.1. Taxonomy (NCBI): domain Eukaryota; kingdom Fungi; phylum Ascomycota; class Pichiomycetes; order Alaninales; family Pachysolenaceae; genus Nakazawaea; species Nakazawaea ernobii. Next base: position 103,968 of record JAJLSN010000249.1, read on the forward strand.
GGTGCAGTTTTATTAACGGTCTTTGTGAAAGAATATCAGGTCCACATTTTAGACAAAATTTCGAAAATGATGAAATAAAACTGAAACAGTATCAAAATACAACGGGATCAAAACCAGTTCATATTGGACCATTACGTGGAGGTACTAATATGATTCCAATACCATCGAGTAAACTTCCTGAACTGGTTGTTGAAAATGGAAAAAAATATTGGTTAGGTTTCCCTAGATCACATATTGATGAGTGTGGTTGTTTAAATGTGTTGTATAGACCACATTTGATGATTATGTCAAAGGCTGGTGGAGTCAATGGGAAATATAAATCGGAATATGTTTCATCATTACTTGATTTCAATTTGAAAGTATTACCTTGGGATATAACAAAGAGTGTTTGTCAAGGTGGTAAGGGTAAAAGTGTCTTGATTCCAAATTCAATTCTGTATTGGGATTTTATAGAAAATGACAAGAAGGAAATTGAAGAAGATTTCTTAGGATTGACCTTGTCAGAAGCTGATAGTAATGTTGTTGTACTTCATATCAAAGGTTTATGGAGTCATATCTTGAATGTATTAGATAAGGGAATTGGTAGCTTAGAAACTGTTGATACAACAAATCAAGGAAGTGGTGGTTTAGAACTGGGTGATTCCAAATTAGAATTTGATGAAAGTGATTTTGATGTTAATGAATTTCAAGGAACAAGATTAGTTGGATGTTCAATTGATGATTCTGATTATTATTGTACTTCAAAAGCCATATTAGATAAGTGGTATGACGATAATGATTATTCCCCATTAGATGATGAAGATAATTGAAGAAATAATGTCTTGTTTGAATTTACAAATTATAGAATGACGTCCTTTCACTGCACAGATGCATAGATACGTATTTACGTACATAAGAAGGCACAAATTATAAAGGTTTTCGTTGAACAAATTGAGTTTGATTTAGTTACTAGATTGAACAATTTAACCTGTTTGTGTGTCTTTTCTTTTCATGTTTTTTCCCCAGAAGATCTTATTCAAGGACTCCGATCGATAGAGATAAATTGATATCTAAAAATTAATTCATAATATATACATCGATACATTCGATCAGTATAAATAAACATACATATGGAATTTATTCATATAGATATAGATATAGATTTACATTGAGACACATCATGAAGAACTTTGATTGTATGAGAGATTTGCGAGCGAATTGGCGAATCGAATAAAGCACTATGTGCAACCTCTTCGACATCACCACCACCACGCACAATGATAAAACCTCGGTAAATATAAAAGCCAAAAGAAAATAGCAAGAGACACACGGCAATAAAACAATTGAAATTAAAATTAAATAGAATAAAAGAATAAGGATTTGGTAGTGGTGGTGGTGGTCATGTATTTACTTCTATTGTTCAAAGAAACGTAACATGGTTGTATAGTGCAAATAATTTGAACGACACTTGGGGCAAATACTTCTGCCTCATTTCCAAAAAGGATTGTTAGGCGTTTAGGAATTTGTGGCTGGGTGGCGTGTAGTATGGCACTGTGTCACAGATTTTTTCCATTTTGCGCGCGTAACTTTGAGCATGTTCAGTAATTTTGGCTTTATCACCATCAATTATTTCTGACTTTTGATCAGGAATCTTCAAAAATCGGTTTAGAATTTGTGTAGAGTTCTATGCAATTTTAGCTTTCAGTATTTTTGGTCGATGTGGTTACAAATTTCGTCATTGGCACATATAGTTTGATATTGTATCATTAACTATGACACTGGTCGATAAAAATGGTTCTTGTGCACTTGCTTTAGTTTATAGTTCGACTTTATAGAAGTGCTACACCAAAAGTTTGGTACAGTTGATCAGTAATAACAATTTTAATGCACTTGCTTTAATCTACGGTTCAAATTTAAAGATCTGGCACACCAACAGCTTGGTAGAGTTGGTCAGTAATGACAGTTCCTATGCACTTACTTTAGCTTATGGTTTAAATTTATAAAAGTGATACATATAAAGTTTGGTATATGATGGTAGACGATTTGTCTATATAACCATTTGTATGACGATATGTAATAAAATTTGTAAATTGCAAAGAAATTCATATGGTTTTACATGTCGTCTTACAGTTGTTCTTCACTGATCTCACAGATTGTCAATGGTTTTACATGTCGTCTTACAAGTCGTCTTTTCACTGATCTCACTATAGATTGTCATTCAAATCGTTTTACATGTCGTCTTACCCTTCACTTCCTCAATGGTTTCATATTTTTTGGTTGTTGCTGTTTCATTTCCAAATCAGCATGTAATTGATTCTTAGCAAAGCTACAAAGCACTGTATGATTCTGTGTTTTAGGAAAACACTGAGTAGGTTGTGATAAGCAATAGACATCCAATCACTGTTATTGACATTGACATTGAAGCTAGCATTGCTAGACAGGTACGTGTTAACCATATAATCTGACAAGAGGAATTGAACAAAGGATTTGGCCCATTTTTTTTACTTCGATCGTTATAAAGGGGTTGATAACAACTGCCATATTCTTAATTGACTTTATTACTTCGTAGATAGACAAATACACAAATTTTTGTGGGATAAGAAGTCAAACTACTTAAATTGCGTCTCTTTCAATGTTGTATGATTAATGCCATGTTGAATTTCAGTAAGGTTGAAAAAATGAAGTAAGCAACAATATAATTCTATACTATTCATGAGAGCTTAATGTAATTACCGAATCACGGAACACTATTATAGATATTTTGGGGATCCTATTTCAGAACAAGGTGAATGGGAGACACTGAAATCCTTAACAGTTTGGGGTAAAAAACCATTAACACTGATATTCGAAGAAACACTTTTCCGTAAAAGCAGAATAAATTCCGCTGAATTCTGCTCAAATATTGAAAGAAACAGCTTAGTAGCAATAAGCTTAAATCATTCGAAAGCTCATTTAAAAGATGAATGTCAGACAATTAGGACATATCCATCTCAAATCAAAAACCCAAACCTTTGATGATAGATCAGATATTTATTTTTCTAGACAACCCTTTTCAGTCAAGCAAAAAATAGTTCTTCATAGTAAGCCACCGATACTACAATATGACTTCTCAGGCACTCCTCCAGGTACAGGAACAGATTCAATAAGGTTGGATGCTGTTTTGAATTACCAAATTAGAGGTGAGACTTTCCAATTGAATCAGAACCCATTTGATGAAACTGAGAAATTTAGGGCCTCCTTCAAAAGGGAGAATCAATTCACTCATGATGAATTTATGGAAAGATTTGTTAACCCAATGATAACCGAATGGAACAGAGACGAATCACTATTTGAGTCAAGCTTTTACACAAAAGGTTACAAGCCTGTGAGGTGCCAGTCGCTTGGAGGGATTGCAAGTAGCGAGACCGATGTGGAGTGGGCATTCAAAGGACTGGTTGAATTTCCTGCTATGGAGCTCAATTTCCATAATATGTCAAACCATTTGAATAACCGAATATACCAAAATTTAAAAGCCAACTTAAGAAATAAAGGTTATAGAATTAATTCGACCGTACCCGAGCAACATCCAATAATTGAGCCAATTTATCAACATCAACAAAGTTTGAAGTTCATAGGGGTAAATGGAATCCCGGACTTTCTTTTAGGATATCAAACAAGAATTGGAACCCCCCAAAATTCCCTTGGGGTAATCAGTGTGACAAGTATTGGAGAAGTGAAGAGACCCGATGCTAGCATTCCAGCAGTTTACGACCTTATCATGGGGGAGCCAATGGAATGGAATGGGATACCAGTTACATCACTGCATTATACTGTTGATCAGTTTGGCTGCTTAGAATCGGAGAATGCTGCAATTATACCTTTTAAGCTGTTCCAAAACACCTTTAAAAATCTTAGCACTGAGGCGATATACTCTTTTGCTAGGAGGTGTGTATTCACAGACTATGAATCAATAATTTTTGTTGAGTTCAAGAGTCCTTTCAGTATTATATCAAGAAAAAGGGAAGACCTCATATTAGAAAGTGTTGTAGCTCTGAAGCATTATAAGATAAAAACTTGTGAAACAGAAAAAGCTAGGATATTGAACCTGGGCTTCCATTGGTTGACCGAAGAAAGACTTGAAGAAGATAGTTTGTTTAGAGACAGTCTCAGAGCTCATTTTGACCCACACGGGAGAAAACGGGGACTCAAAACAAGACCAGGTGGTGGACCAGTGCCTGCGGATTCTACGAGCTCAAGAGACTCGAGATCCACTGCTACATCAGCAAATACAACCTTTCAATCAATTACTAGCCAGAGATTCACAAGGGGACAAACATCAGCCTCGTCAGAAGGGACTACTTCAAGTCATGATAATCTTAACTACGGCCTGCAACACAGCGACACCAGTGTATCTGAACCAGAAGAGAAACCTTTTACAATGAAAAACAGCATTTTGGCAGAACAGCATAAATTAGTACTAGAAAATTACATTCTTAGTGACTTACAAGTGGGCTGTAACCTACAATCACAAGTTTTTGTGATCGCTGAAGGTTTCCTAAATGGTGTGCTGAATGTCTTCGCCCCTATTCTGCCACGTATGGTTTTAAAAGTTTATGATCCTTCTTATATTGGTGATAACGGTGATCTACTCCAGCGATCAGTTGATATGGCAGTTAGGGAACTAGAAGCATATGAAAAACTCAAGGATCTCAACATCATGCCTCGAGTTATATCATATGGACAGTTATTTGATGATACTCCAAGAGATGGCTACTATAATCCTAAAGCAAGTGGTCCATTTGTTGTGTTTGAAGAGCTTGTTAAATCAGCCATTTCCAGATCAGATATTGCAAAGGAAACTATAGATAAAGACATAAAGCCGGTATTTGATCGGATGCATCAAGCTGGAATTATACATGGAGATGTCGAATTTCGCAATATGATCTTTGGAACAGGTGGTAGTTTTAAATTGATTGATTTTGCAAATTGCCGTTTTTCATCATCAGTGGCAGAACATGAAAAAGAAATCAAAGTGCTTTATTGGTGTTTTGGATATAGCTATGAGTCGTTGGGTGAACCATCACAAACCTTATAGCTGAGAAATTATTCTCTCATATTTTTTACTCAATATTTTATTTTACCCTTCATTTCTTTACTTTTGATTATAAAACTCAATGATGTTGAACCTTAATTGTAGATTGGACTCAACTGTTATATTCTCTTAGCATAAATAAACTAAAGAGGTGATCGAAGGATCATTGACTGAAAGCGTACAAAATTGCATAGAACTCTACACAAATTCTAAACCTCTGTTTGAAGATTCCTGATCAAAAGTCAGAAATAATTGATGGTGATAAAGCCAAAATTACTGAACATGCTCAAAGTTACGCGCGCAAAATGGAAAAAATCTGTGACACAGTGCCATACTACACGCCACCCAGCCACAAATTCCTAAACGCCTAACAATCCTTTTTGGAAATGAGGCAGAAGTATTTGCCCCAAGTGTCGTTCCAATTATTTGCACTATATCTCTATAGACAGATAGATATGATCATCATAAGACCGCCAATCATTTGACAGTAGTTCTAGTTGCCCACCCACTATTACTACGTACAACGATCATGCACAATAATGACAGGCAATATTCAGCAATAACCCCGGATTATGTGTGCGCACTCACCCCACAATTTGTTTATAATCAATCAATTGGGCGGTTTTGTGTGTACTTTTCCCTTTCCTCCTCGTTTGACATCAGGAACGGCGAAATTGGCAACAGCTAAACTCCAAACAAACACAAACAAACACATATTGGCCATTGGATGTGGAAAAATTTTACACTCAACCCACTTTGCTTTCTGCGCCCTTTTAAAATTATCCTGACGAATTTTGATGAAAAGTAGTATTGTCATATTATTGTCATGGTACAGTAAAGTAGTAATAAGCCTGTATTCAGCCAGCATACCAGATAGCAAGTGTTGATATGCTCGGGCTCTGTTCCGCCACTTTACGACTATTACATAGATATCAATCTGTATACATTCCAAATGATATCATAACGTGATATCGGGAAAGACCCTTTTGGTGGAACTGACGTGCCCTGCCCTTGTTTATTTTGTGGAGAAGCGGCAAGAAACAAAAAAACGGCAGATATTCTCTTTAAACTGGTGTGTTTTATTGGTGTAGTACAATAGCTCGTGCATAATATATACTGGGGAAGAGTTTTATAATGGAGCAGGAAACCGAGTACTAATTGAAGGATATGACTTGATATGCACACAGGCCACGAACAACAATGACCCCTCGCAAGATTTTGTCCTTTGTCCGTTGTTTGTAATGTTTCATATAGCGCCATAAGAGATTTCGTTGCTTGCATGATTATTTGTTTGTGATTCACAGGGTGCTGAATATATGAATATCGATTTGGAAATCCAGATATATAAGTGTAGGTCTTGCCTTCTTTGTTTCGAAGTATCATTTTATCTCTTGTACATAATATACATACATACATTTATACAAAAGTATTAATAAATATAAATTATTAAATTAAACGATATGGGTGCTTATACAACAAATCCATTATCGGATTATTATGATAGGTTTCCAAAGACTTACAACATTTATGCCATTGGTGTAATTTCCACCATTGGTGGTCTTATGTTTGGGTTTGATATCTCCTCAGTTTCTTCATTTGTCGGACAAAAACATTATTTGAAGTATTTCAATCATCCATCAAGTATTGGTCAAGGTGGTATCACTGCCTCGATGGCTGGTGGTTCATTTCTTGCATCATTGGTCAATCCATACCTTGCTGATCCATTAGGTCGTCGTGTTTGTTTACAATTAGCCTCGGTATTGTGGATGATTGGTGCTGCTATTCAAAGTTCAGCTCAAAATCAAGCACAATTGATTTGTGGTAGATTAATTTCAGGTTTTGGTATTGGTATTGCCTCATCAACTGCACCAAGTTATTGTTCGGAAATTGCTCCAAAGAAAGTTAGAGGTGTTATTGGATGTATATTCCAATGGGCTGTTACATGGGGTATCATGATTAACTTCTTTATCGGTTATGGTTGTTCATTTATCGATGGTGTTGGTAGTTTCAGATTAGCTTGGGGTATTCAAATTATCCCTGGTTTGTTTTTATTCTTTGGTGTTATCTTCCTTCCTGAATCTCCACGTTGGTTAGCCAATCATGGTAGATGGGATGAAGCAGAGATGGTTGTTGCCAATGTCAATGCCCACGGTGATAAGACTGAAGAGTCGGTATTGATTGAATTGGAAGAAATTAAAGAACAAGTTTTAATCGATGAAGATTCTAAGCTGGTTACATATTGGGAATTGTTTAATAAGCAAAATTTGAAAAGAACAACTGTTGGTCTTAGTGCTCAAATCTGGCAACAATTATGTGGTATGAACGTTATGATGTATTATATCGTTTATATCTTTGATATGGCTGGTTTTAAAGGTAATAAGAATTTAGTTTCTTCGGCAATTCAATACGTTTTAAACGTTGTCATGACAATTCCTGCATTTTTCATCATTGATAGAATTGGTAGAAGACCACTTTTAATCGTTGGTGGTTTATTCTTAACAACTTGGTTGTTTGCCGTTGCCGGTTTATTGGCCACTTACTCATTCCCTGTTGATAGTGTTGATGGTAATTCCAACATCAAGATTTTGATTCCACAATCAAATAAAGCTGCATCTAATGCAGTTATTGCATGTTCATACCTTTTCGTTTGTTCATTCCTGCCTACTTGGGGTCCAGGTATTTGGCTTTATTGTTCAGAAATTTTCCCAACAAGACAAAGAGCAAAGGCTAATGGTTTAACTACTGCTGCTAATTGGATTTTCAATTTCGCATTGGCAATGTTTGTTCCAAGTGCATTTACAAACATCACTTGGAAAACTTATATCATCTTTGGTGTTTTCAGTTTCACAATGACCGTGCAAACTTTCTTCATGTTCCCAGAGACAAGAGGTAAGACATTGGAAGAAATTTCACAAATCTGGATCGATGATATTCCAGCTTGGAGATCTGCAAGTTTTGTTCCTGATATGCCTTTAAGTGTTCTTGGTGAAAAGAATGAAGAAGCTCATCATGAAGAAGATGCTTCCACCGCTGGTGAATCTAATAATGAAGAAGCTGCTGTTGTTTAAATATTATAATGATACATGTTTTATATGAATTTTGTTTAACGTTTTTAATGAGGAATGACTCTGTGTTTTATTGAATAATTTAATTTAGTCAAGTTTCTCAATATAATTATCATTATCTTTTGATTATTCATAACAAATTATCGAGTGTAGTTGATTGATTCACATCGTCTTGATTGATAACTCCTTTATCTTATAGATACAATGAGTAGGTTTTAAAATCTTACCTCTATATATTGGCAATACATGAAAATTCCATTCTAAAAGGAAAGCAAATTTCAAATCGATATATCCTGCTTAAATACTTGAGGTACTGATGGGAGTAAAACCACCGTTCAAGTACACCTTCTGGTACACTATGGACTGTGGCGAAATACACCATCGGTCCTCTTGATGGCAAAAGTTACCAATTATGCTTTTAGTGAACATCATTAATCATAGCTCAGCTAAAGTCGAGGTTGTCTGATTATTCTACTGCATCATCCATTTGCTGTACCTTAATTTCTGATCCTTATATTCTGCCAATAACGAGATAAATATATTATGAATAATATAACATCATAATAAGCCACAGCGCAATATGAGATTGATTACTGAACTTAAATGCATCACAGGTTTATCTAATTTATTTCATGAGACTATACTCTAGCGATATAAACTCGTCAATTTATTTACCATGAGATTTTTTTTGCAGTCTCCAAACAATACTTTTTCATACTTTGTACTCCAGTTATCAGCACTCTCCTTCTTATCTGTTAGTGTGCTTTTCTTTTTCATGAGATGGTTTAGAAAAGGTGGTGATGTTCTTTCGTTATACTGTCATCAATTATCTATCAATAAATTATTAACCAATCAATCATTAGATCAATATGGATACATAATATACACACATCACCATCCTCCATTCAATATTGTACAATCGTTCTCTCCCACCCGACTCTGCCAAAATACGAAGCGCCATACTACACTTGCGATATTACATTCTTTTTCCATACTCTCTCATATGGTGATCTGATATTTTATTGCCAGTATCTTTCACCTTCATACAATACATTACAACCACCAAATTTCATCCTAATACAGTTTGAGCTCTGTCTCACCAAAACACATGATGTTTCCATGAAGACCTTCTAATTTTTAGTATCATTGTGTCAATTTTTCAATAATGTTACCATCAGTCTTACTCCATTCGATAACCATTTTCTTACCGAATATGACATCATCTTGTAATGATCTCATAGCGACACTTGCATCGTTGAAACTGGTGAAGACAACATGCAGTTGTCCTCTCATTTTGTGATTCTTCAAAACTATTATATCGATAACTTCTCCATATGTGGAAAATAAAATGTACAATTGTTCTTTCAATAAATGTTTATTTAATTTGTCATTCAAGTTCTTCAAATATATTGTATGTGATGGGGCCAGTTCAGTTTTGAGCTTCTTGGATGGTGGACCGGCATCTTCTGTGGTCTCTATTGCTCTGGTGTTCTTTAGTGTCATTATTATTCTATCTATCTATCCATCTCTACCATTACACAACCAAAAATCTGAAAAAAAAAAATAGATAAATAAATAATGGAGCACAAGAGACAGCCCCTATTTGCATCAATTTGGTCGTGGTTATCCGACACAAAACAACTTCCCTCGCTCACAGCTGCCCCACTCGGTGTTTCTTACACAAAGACACAAACGACAACAAGAAAAAGTTTTGATAATAAACAAAGTGAAAATGGAGAAGGAGAAGTTATTTATACAGACAACTGGATAAGTTTATTGTAATCTGTTATCCCCCCTAATTCACCCTTGATCGATGTCCTCGTTCAACATACCACTGATGAATCTGGTCATCTCTAACAACCAGTCTCAACCACAACAACAACCACAACAACAATCGCAACAACTGCAACAATCACAACAATCACAACAATCACAACAATCACAACAACAACAACAATCGCAACAACAACAACAAGCATCTAGTTCATCAACGCATCAATTACAAATGCAACAACTGCTGCTGCAACTGCTGCTGCAAAACCAACAACATCAAGATGCTTCAATCATTGCTCTGCAATTACTGCAACATACCAAATTTATCAATAACAAGACAAATAGTAGGAAACCATATACTGAAGAAGAAGTTTTTGCCTTGATTGATTTATACGCAAAATATACGTCAAATGGATTAAATGTGAAACAAAGATTTAATAAACTCGGTCCAAATAAGACTTTGAATTTAGTTATAGCTGAGGATATGACAGCAAAGTTTCCAAATTCTTTGAAAGTTTTCGATAAGGAAAATATTAGAAAGAAGTTAGATGAGATTAAGATGGAGTATTTAGTGTTCAGATATTTGTCATACAAAAGTTCTGGTTTTGGATGGTTAGCATCAGAAGGTAGATTTAATATGGATATACTGAATATTGAATACTATAAAAGGGAGTATGTGGAAATGGGTGGTCCATTAAATGGTAAAACTGATACTTTTAAAAAATTGATGAAACATGGAAATTTTTACATTTATCATTATCACGAGTTGATTGGTAGAAACTTACAATTCGATCTTGACTTTGATAAGACCAATTCTTCAGTAGTGGTATCACAAATATCGCAACAGAACAACAACAATAACAATACCACTAGTAATCAAAGTTTACCACCAAATGTGAATATTGAACCCGAGTTGATACAACAACAACAGCAGCACCAACATCAACACCAACAAGATCAACATGAAGGTTCATCTTCACCAACTACTCCAACAGATACCAACACCACCTCGACAAAGCGTTCATCAAATAATGGTACCCGTGTTGCAACAGGAATTAATCCACCAGTAACAAAGAGTAGTCATTACAAGAGAAGTTATAACAATATGAGTAATACGTCGTCATCATCAAAGTCTGAAGATGAGTTATTATTAGATATTGTGAATAAGATTTCCAACGATGAATCTGAAATTTTCAAATTTAGTGAATTATGTGAATTGGTTGAAAAATATAGAGTTGTTAGGAAATTGTTAGTATCTGACAATTATGAGTATGAGTATAAGAAGAGATGCTTGAGAGAGTTTTAAATGGGCCTGTGTTTGGTAATTGTGTAATTGTGTACTTGTATAGCTATTGGAATGTGATAAGAGCACCCCTGTGTCAACAACACCCTGTAAAATGGCAGTCAGCCAAAACGGAAAAAGAGAAAAGTTTTTTGTTCAGAAAAAGGAAAAACAAAAAGAAGACAGAGCGAGAGAGACAAGGAGAGCTTTGCGGTTTGTATAGATAGATATAGGTATCGACGTATATATATATACAGATCTATCCCACGATATCAGACAGATATACACACACATTCATACACTCATTACAGTGACTGACCCCCGGTATCAATTACTCCCGCTTATCCTTTCCCCGTTATTCGTTTGTTTCGGGTATTGATTGTTTCCTGTTGGTGTATACATACATTTTAAAAAACATACATACATAACATACATATATATAAATTTATATATATATATAACTATATATATAAATTTACATCATCATAGATTGCACGATTGCCATTTCGAGACTGAAAAATCATTAATACCCAGCAAGAAGATGTCATTCCTAGCTGCATTATTATGTTGTTCCGCTTCAGATGCGAATGAAGATAATCAATATAGGTCCAGAAATAACTCAAATAAATCTAGAAGGTTAACACCAAGTCAATCAAATATTCAAAAATCATTATCTGCTTCAATATCAGAGCGTCCAATTAATTCATCTCCAAACCTTGGATCCACACAAAAACAACAACAACAACACCAACAACAACAGAAACCAAAACAACAAGCAAGTGATGTTGGCACAACGCAAATAGCTGGCGTTAATCAACATGAATCCAAACCTTCAAGTACTGAAACTACCGCTGTTAAGGATTCATCAGATAGTTCTAAGGATACACAATCGATAACAGTACATGATGAAATGACAATCAATGAAGGAAACGATAATAGATATACCGCCCAAAGTACTTTTAATGATGAGAGTACAGGTAACGTTGCCGATAATGAACAAGATGATGAATATGATGTACCTGAAACTGAACTGAATTCAATCTCGTCGTCATCATCAGAAGAGTATGAAAGAGGAGAAGAGTTGGATTTAACTGCGTTCCAACCGGGTCAAAGTTGTTCTAGTTCTGGTTGGTTATTAGAGACTGCCACAGGAGAATTGGCCAAGAGGAAATGTCTTGTATTGGATTTAGATGAAACATTGGTTCATTCATCATTTAAATATGTTAGGCAAGCAGATTTTGTTATTCCTGTGGAAATTGAAGGACAAGTTCATAATGTTTATGTGATTAAGAGACCAGGTGTTGATGAATTTTTGAAAAAAGTATCTGAATGGTATGAAGTTGTGGTGTTTACAGCAAGTGTATCTAGATATGGAGATCCATTGTTGGATATACTTGATAAAGATAGAACAATACATCATAGATTATTTAGAGATTCATGTTATAATTATCAGGGAAATTATATCAAGAATTTATCTCAAATGGGTAGAGATTTGAAAAATTTAATCATTATTGATAATTCTCCAGCAAGTTATATTTTCCATCCTCAGCATGCTGTTCCAATAAGTAGTTGGTTTAGTGATACACATGATTGTGAATTATTGGATATTTTACCATTGTTGAAAGATTTAAGCGGTATCGATGATATAAGATTGAGTTTAGATATCAACATATGATACGAGAAAAAATTGGAGGTTGGTGAAAAATCAAAGCAGGGCTTTTGATTGATTAATAACTTTCCCTTTGCAACTATTTGCTGTATTGAATTGAATTGAATTGAATTGAGTCGAACTGAATGAGATTAGTTATTTTCATATTTTTCAACACACTGACACATATATCATGATATAGATGGATGAATAAGATATGGCAAATGAAAATGAATATGATGAGAAGAAGAAGGCGAAGAAGAATAAAAAATTGGAAAACAATGTTTGCATATATAATTTTTTTTTTTTAGTTTGTATTTTAGTTATTCTTTATATTAATTTGTGGTTTCTTGAAACGTCTTGTAACCGCTGTTTCTTCCCCTTATTCTTACATGTATTGGTTAAAAAATTTGGATATGACTTGTTTATATTTCTGTTGATTTTGAAACTAAATACGTAGTACACAATTCCATCTATTCATCATCTTTCTTGAAAGCTTGTCCCATGATATGTTTTTCCCTTTCACTTTTAAATGGAATAGCACCTTTCTTTGAATGTCTTCTTTCGTTATTTTCCCTCCTTTTCAAACTTTCAATTTCAATTCTCTTGATTTCAGAAGCATTCTTAACAACAACAGGAACGTGTCTATGTCTTGCAATTCTCTTAATTTCAGGCATGTTTTGAAATCTCTCTTTCAATTTATCATCATATTCTAATTTAGATCTCATTCTAGCGGATTTGACACCGGATCTTTCACTCAGTTTCGATCTCCAAAGTCTGACATTACCATCATCAGATCCACTTAATATATATTTGGAATCCATTGAGAATTTAACTACAAATACATGTTGCATTCTCTTTGTATGATATATATCTCTTGAATGACCCTTTTTAACATCAAATAATCTTATTGTCTTATCATATGATCCGGTAACTATTTCTTGACCAGTTGGTGAAAAATCAACATCCATTACTGCACTAACATGATCTTTGAAAACGTTTAATGATCTTTTCATATTTCTCATATCCCAATAATAACAATTATGATCTTCACTTGCTGTAACGAAATTGAAAGCTTCAATTGGATTCCATGCTACACAATTTGATCTTAATGATGTCTTCACTTTTTGTGTTGGTGTATTTGTTCTAATATCGTATAATATTATCGAATTATCTGATCCAGTAGACAGTACGATATCTGTTTCTGTCATGTTGAACTTAACACTGGCTACATTATCTGCACCCCATGACAAATTCGATACAGGTTTTGTCCTTTGCATATCCCATAAATTTATTTCTGCACCTCCAGTGACAAATAATCCATCACTCTTATGATGATCAATAGTCTTGAATGAATGTTCACCTAAAAATGTCCTTACTAAACCTTTTGTAGAAACTTCATCATTATTTTGATTTGATATATTTTGTCCATAATTAGATTCATTACTAACATCCCATAATTTAATCGTCTTATCATCACCACATGACAACATCTTTTGTTGTGGTGTTACTACTAACCCAGAACACATGCCATAATGCAGCTTGAATGCATACGTCTCCTCTCTAGATGTCAAATCCCAGTATTTTATTATACCATCACCATCACCAGTAGCTGCCTTATTGACAGAGTTTAAATTTTTGGCTATAGAATAAACTCCATCTCGATGCCCATGTCCTAATTGTCCAATAAATGGTTGTGCAAACATTCTCTCCATCTTCGTGGCTGTCAAGGCCTTTGTGTATTCTCTTGCCCTTTCAAATGGATGCAAAGCTGGGTCCAAATTACGTGGTAACGATGACTCTTGTGTATTCCTCACAGGAACATATGTATCCGATGACCTACTGATTGTCTTTATCTTCATCTTTATATAGTATTGGGTTGTGTAACTTGAGTTTCTGTTTGCGTACTTGTTTTTTTTCTGTTGGTCCTTTTACAATGACTATATTCCGATATGTGTCCTTAACACCACTGAGTTTATAATTATCTGATGCTGACCTGTTGAATGAAAACTCAATATATCAAGTGCAAACCACTATTATTAAAGAAAATTTTTTTTTCCCTTTTAAATTTTTTTTTTTTTCTCTTTGTTTTTAACAAAATTTGATTTTTTTTTTTTTTTTTTTTGGCTTCTGTAAATGTAGAGAAGAGGTGGTGATAATATATCATTGATAAGATGGTCATTACCGCAACAACAATCAATTAAAACCACAATCATGACAAAGAAAATCAAAATCAGCGTATCCAAGCGTGATAAGAGTCCCGAGATCGACCAAAAAAGTACATATAGAAACCGTTCTCCGGTGACGAAAAAGACACAAGTTGCAAATGATGATAATAATGAGCTGCAAAGGTTTAAAGCCCAATTTGAAGAAATGGGGAATGTGAACAATAAAGTAGGTCAAACAAATGAAGAGCAAAGAGGTAGATCAAAGACTAAAGAGGTGACGAAAGAAAATGACGTTGTAGAAACTAGTGCTATGGATGAAATGCAAAAATTGATGGGTTTTGGGGGATTTGGCAGTACGAAGAATAAAAAAGTTGAAGGAACAAATGTCTATGGTGCTGCAAAGAAGAAAAAATCTGAATACAGACAGTATATGAATAGAGAGAATGGGTTCAATAGATCATTGTCGCCTACTCCTCAGGAGAAACGACAAAAGAAATAATTTCAATAAAATTAATGCAATGTTTTATTCTTATGTCTAAGTTATTATACAATTTTAAAAAAGCTTCAATCCGTTCCTCCAATCAATTTGGCATGCTCACTATACAATTCTTCATGAATTTGTCTCAAGTCAGAATAACCTTTCGACAATGCCAGAAGTTGTTCTTCCAATTCTGATATCCTTTGTTTGTCACCACCAGCATTCAGAGGCATTGTTGTTGTTGATGATGATGAAATTGTAGTAACTGTGGATTTGACATTTGATAAATTTAAAAAATTCAACTCCTCATCTTTTGTCTCGTTAACAAAGTTTTTCAAATTGAAAGGTTCAATTTCTAATTTAATGTCATCATTTTTATAAAGATCATGTTTTATCAAATCTTGTGTAGTGGCCAATACTCTTTTCAAAACTGGTAATACAAAACTTTTCACAACTTCATTGTTATTTTGAACAAAGCAAAAAATACCAGTAATTCCAAATGGTAATTCTTTGAATTTTTTCAAATTTTGTCTTGTAACCACATCACTTGCGAAAACTCTTCCTTGATCATCACCAGAACATAAAAACGTCCCATCAATACTCAATTGTAATGTAGTGACAGAAGAACCTTGATGATGCACAAATGAAGAGGTCAAATTAGGATCGTTAGGTATAGTTATTATTCTTGAATTACCACCAACTTTTTCCAATACTCTTGTTTGAGGATCAACCGTATATAATGGAACCAGTCTAATGACACCATTGGATAATCCACAAAATAAACTACGTTCGGCAGGATCTATTGCAAGACTGTGAACTGCATCAGGAGCAACAAAAGTGGTGAGTAATGTTCTTGTATGAATGTCATAACATCTAACGGTACAATCTTCAGAACAAGAGTAAATCTTGGTATCATTTATCAGACCTTTTGTTATCACAATATCGCGGATCAGTAAAGTATGGTCGGTGAACACTGCGTAAGGTTTTAAAGATTTGGAATCATCTGGGAAGGTTATTAAGTCAAATGTCTTCCATATTATCACTCTTGAATCAGTTGATCCCGAAATTATATACTCTCCCTTTGATGTGAATTGCAATGAAGTTATTGCTTGGTAATGGATCTCTTTAACTTGTAACAACAATCCTGATGATAATTCCCATATATATAATTTCCCGGTCTTGGAACCTCCAGCTAGTAACCAAGGTTTATCTGAATGCGGATGATTACATGACGTAACGCAAGTTAACTCCTCTGGAATTGGAATACGCTGATCTGGACTCTCCTTGCCATGAGAATAAACTTGTATCAATGCCTTATTTGGACATGCAATTATCAATTTATCTTTAAAACCCCCGATAAAAGTGAATCCATTCTTATTAGATGAGCATTGTCTAAACGATTGAAAATTACTGGAGTTGTGTAACGAAGAGGTCAAGGCTATTGAATTGCTTTGACTCTTATCAGTAGGATTCCCCTTGGAGATATAGAATACTCCTTCATCTATAGAAGTAGAAGCCATTATGAATGTATATGTATTCGTCTTCTCTTCTCTTCTCTTCCCCTAAGAACTGAAAATTTTTTTTTTTTTCTTTTGTAAATTTTTCTGAAATTTTTATTTTTTAGTTTTTCGATTTTGGCGCGTGTTAAAAAACCGATGAGATTGATGAAAAGAACAAAGGCGCCTTTTGTAACAACAAGTGTTCAACTGATATCAAACACTTAGATTTATAATTATTGCCAGAGACTAACATTTTGTGTGTTCATACTGCTTAATTGAAGATCAACAGGAAAATTAAACATTTACTTTCAGTTTTCATTCAATTCCCTTGCCCCTTGATCGATACAACTAAATATGCCATTGAATATAATAGGAACATTGGTAACTGAAGGTACCGACGGGATACCTGGTTGGGACTATATTAGAACTTATGCACCTCCTCTAATCACTTTAGGTGCTCTCAAGTACTATTTTGGAGGAGTTTCAAACACTTGGGAGAGAGATTTACACGGGAAAGTTTATTTGGTGACAGGAGCTACTTCTGGCTTAGGGAGAGCTTTGGTACAAGATATGTCAAAAAGAGGTGCTCAACTTGTCTTGTTGACGGCAACATCACCGGAGAAAAATCCTTGGTTGGTTGAATTCATTGAAGATTTAAGAGAAAGTACAAATAACCGATTAGTTTATTCAGAGGTTTGTGATTTGAACTCGTTACACTCTGTAAGAAAATTTGCAACAACATGGTTGGATAATTCTCCAATGAGAAGACTTGACGGTGTCATATGTCTTGCTGGTGAAAGTCTTCCTTCCGGATACAATAGACAAGTTTCTGAAGATGGTGTTGAAAGGCATATGGCGATTAATTATTTGGGCCATTATCATTTATTGACGTTATTATCACCAGCTCTCAAATTTCAACCTGCAGATAGAGATGTGAAGGTAATCTTGACCACATGTAATTCACAGGCACTTGGTGATATTGATTTCAACGATCTTTTATGGTTGAATAGAAAATATCCTTCAAGACAACCTTGGAAAGTTTTCGGAACATCTAAATTGATGTTGTCGATGTTTGGAAAAGAATTTCAAAAAAGATTGGAAGAAACTCCTAGAAAGGATGGACTGCCACATACCGTTAGAGTCAATATGGTTAATCCTGGATTTATGAGATCTCCATCCACAATAAGAGTATTAAGTTTTGGTTCTCTCTTTGGATTACTCATTTACATCTTGTTGTATCCAATTTGGTTCATCTTTTTAAAGACATGCCAACAAGGTGCTCAATCGTTTATCCATGTCATACTGAACCCTTCATTCCTGGAGGCAAGAGGTGGGAATTTCATTAGTAATTGTACTGTATATAGGCCAGCTAGAAAGGAGTTGGAAAATGAGGAGATACTCAAGAAGTTATTCGATGAAACTGCAAAGCAAATCACCATTCTTGAAAAACTGTCAGCTATCGAAAGGAATAGATTGAAGAAAACGAAAAAGGATGAAGATAATGAAGCGGAAGCGGAAGAAGAAATCGATGAAAGGAAAAGAGATGCAGTGCCACTTTTCCCCGATGGCACTAAACCAAAACCAAAAGCAACAGCAACAGCAACGGCAACAGCAACATCCTCCACCGCCAAGTCTGTCAACCAAAAGCACAACAACAAGAAGAATAAGAAGTCAAAGAAGGTATAAGCCATGTGTGGAATGTCGTGTATAGTACTACAATCTCCTACTCTTTCTTTCTTTATCTTATCAGAGCAGAACACTTTGAGGAAGCGCAAAAAAACTAAAAAAATGGACGAATTATATTTCACAAATCATACACTTGTATATTCAAATAGCTATTTATATACAACTACATCCACGATATTATCATTCTACTATTATACAGCTCTTGCTTCTGTTTGTTTGATCTTTAATTGATATCAATTTATATCTTTTGTTTTCTGGTTTTTGTTTGTTTTCGCATAGCATAAAAAAGAAAAGGCTCGGTTCTGGTATATGTTTTCGACCATAAAGGCAACAATAAAGTGAGATCAATTATTGACATATATGAAAATACAGTTCACCGCATCCAAGACAATCTCATAAGACAATGACTGAATTTAATACCACAAGCTTTGATAAAGAGGAGACATCAACACCCAAGAGAGACTCCTCTCCGATGTCGTCATTATCCAGATTGATGAACGGCCAAAAGGCCACCGCTAATAATAACAACAACAATAACAATAACAAAAACAAACCATCAAATTTGACAATCAATATAAACAATGCAGCTAACTCCAATAGGGACAATGATCAAGTCATAACTACAACGGTCTCTATCGAAGGTGTTTCGCCTTCGGATGAGTCTTCAATATCTGGGGATCATATTTCAAGACTGGAAGGAGGAGTGAGTGTATTAGATGGTGCAAACGTTGATGATAATGAAATTCTCGGTGTGGAAATTCCAGCATATAACAGCTCACATAACACAGCACCGCCAATAAGACCACCAGTTTCTCCGAGATTTACCCGTCATCAATCAACAGCATCAGTTGCCAGTGATTTTAGTAGATCATTATCAACTTCAATTCCATATTCTGCTCCAGGTGGACGTGCAATATCTTCAAATTCTATACCTCATTCTTCAAATTCATATATGCCATCTTTAAGTAATGGTGCTCCAATTCAAAGCATTAATATCTCATCGCCTAGTGTGACATCATCACAAGATTTAGAACCGAGATTTGTCATTTCTAAGCAAAAAATTGCTCAAGTCCATGCTGCTAACGCTGCTGAAAAGGAAAAGGATAAACTCCAACAACAATTACATAGTGGATCTTTGAGTAGATCCTCGTCTCATTCAAGTGTTTCTGGTTTTTTCTCCAGATCAAGAAAAACTTCTGCTGTTGGAATCCCAACAGATTTAACTTCACCAACTGCTGCATATTCCAATTCTTTTCAAAGTACATCAATGAATGCTAATTCTTTTGATTATGGTCATAGTCCATCTTCAACTTCTTCGCAAGAATCTGCTCATTCTTCCAACATCCATCCTATGACAACTAGACATTCATCCATGGCAGATTTGAAAAGATTTTTCAAAAGAACTAATGGTTATTCTTCCTCACCAGGTCGAACAAGTCAACTCTCACAAGGTATCAAAAGTATGTCTCCTATTCAAACAGGTACTTCATTAAACACGAATATGAATATAAACGGTGTTGTCCAAAACCCATCATCAGCAACTTCTTCAAGAAGAAACACATACACTAGTAATCCAACTGTTTCAACGAGTTTTGGCTCAGCGACTGGACAACCTTTTACAATGCCTGTTGGCGGTAATGCAACTACTCAATTACCATTCTCGAAGAGATATGGGAAATTTGGGGATAGTTTGGGTGCCGGTGCTGGAGGCTCTGTAAAATTGGTTAAAAGATTACTGGACAAAAAAGTATTCGCTGTTAAAGAATTTAGAGCTAAATATGCTCACGAGGCCAAAAGAGATTATACAAAGAAAATTACTGCTGAATATTGTGTTGGTTCCACATTGAAACATCCTCAAATTATTGAAACAGTTGAAATTTCTTATGAAAATGAAAGAGTTTTGCAAGTGATGGAATATTGTGATTATGATTTATTTGCCATTGTTATGTCTAATAAAATGAGTAGTGAAGAAGTTAATTGTTGCTTCAAACAGATATTGACTGGTATAAATTATTTGCATTCCATGGGTCTTGCCCATAGAGATTTGAAATTAGATAATTGTGTTATTTCAAAAGATGGTATTGTTAAAATTATTGATTTTGGATCTGCCGTTGTTTTCACTTATCCATTTACAACCACTTTGGTTGAAGCTCAGGGTATAGTAGGTTCAGATCCATATTTGGCTCCTGAGGTTTGTGTTTTCAATAAATATGATCCAAGACCAGTTGACGTTTGGAGTGCAGCAATAATTTATTGTTGTATGGTTCTTAAAAAATTTCCATGGAAAGTACCAAAAGTTACCGATCAAAGTTTTAAGATGTTTGCTACCAGAGATGAAGGTGAAACTTTAAATGAACTTTTGAAAAAGACACCGTCTCCACCAGGATATGTCGTTGAAGAATCAGATGGTCTTGATACCATAAAAGAGGACTTGATTAAAACATTACCTAAGGCAACAACAACAAATGGCAGCGGCGAAGTTAAAAGTGAGAAGTCCAAAGACGATCCAGATGGAAAACCTCATACATCACAATTAACAGGTGCTAAAAGGTTATTAAATGCATTACCAGATGTTTGTAGACCATTAATCGGAAGAATGGTGGAATTGGCCCCTGCATGCCGTATAACTATTGAAGAATGTTTTGAAGACCCATGGTTGAAACATTTACAAATGTGTGATGTTGTGGATGGTGTACTTGTGCATCTGGAAGATCATCAACATACTCAAGTGGATCAGTCAGTTGCCCATATTGCCATGTTGGAGAAAAATAAAAATAAGAAAAAATAGAAAGTGTATTACTATAGTTTGTTCATATATAGCCAGTCGTCTTTCACATTGTGTTATAATTGTACTATCGTGTGTGTGTGTTTTTTTTATTTGACTTGAATGGTGTTGTTACTCCAATATGATTACAAAGTTTATAACATAAAGAACTGTACTCCCTTTCCAAATTTTTTAAAAACTATTTACACAAAAAGTCCTTCATATATATATACACACAAAAATAGCTGGACAAAAGTTATTATTATTCAACCACATTGATACCCATACTCTTTGCAGTACTTATAACACTTTTACAGATATCTTTTAATTCTAAATTTGCATGTCTTGCATCACCTTTTTTAATTTTAGCTATTTCATAAATATGTTTTAAACTTAAATCGGCAACTGTTGCCTTACCAGGACCAACAGCAGCGGCACCTTTCTCCAAATTTGCCAGTTTTAAAAGTAAGAACCCAGTTGGTGGCGATTTCACTTCAAATGTGAAAGATCTATCTGGTTTAACAGTTATTACCGCTGGTATTGGAATTCCTGGCTCGTATTGTGCTGTTCTTGCATTGAACTCTTTACAAAAATCAATAGCCTTGACACCTTTAGAACCCAAGGCAGGACCTACTGGCGGTGTTGGAGCAGCTTGACCGGCGCCAACTATCAATTTGACAAGGACGTTTTTCACAGCTGACATCGTATATAATTGATGATTGAATGATGTTTTGTGCGTAATTTCCAAAATGTTCAAAGAAATTTTTTAATTTTTTTTGTGTGTTTTTTGTCTCTGTGTTTTGTTGGTGTTTTCGCGCCTATACTACGTATCATTAGAGAATTACTTACTAAAATGGGAGAGCATCATCACGGACATACGCATCATCACGGACATACGCATCATCATCATGTCGATGATGAAAAGCTGGCTGAAGCTTATGACAACAAACTTGAGTTTATCAATCAAGGGCTGATTTCGGCGTCAATCTTACTTTCAATTAAACCTGATTATACAGGATTGAAAGACCTTGATTTTACTGATTACCATTTACAGCAACAACAACAACATAAAATTAATGATTTGCTATCGAATGTGGCCAGCTCTTCTATTTTCAATAGAGAAGGTCTTGATATTTTGGACTTTGCATGTGGTACTGGGTTAGTGACGAGTCAACTCTTACCAAGTTTGCCGCTGGGTTGTTCAGTAACGGGTATTGATATCTCAAAGCACATGTTGGCGAAATTTGATGAAAGATTTAAAGATGATATTAATGTCAAGAGTTATAGGTACAATCTTGTGGATGAGTTGTTCAATACGAGTAACAATCTCTCTATGCCGATTGAATTCAACAAAAAATTCGATATCATATATTGTACTATTTCTTATCATCACATGGAGAATGTCAATTCTGTCACTGCGAAATTGTGTTCACTTTTGAAACCAGATGGTTACTTAATCATCTTGGATTTCTACAATCCTGATTCGGAGACGAAAGAACAGGACGAAGACAGCGCTGCTAGGTCCTTGCCACTGATGCGTACGCTATTGACAAAACTTGAAATGTCAAATATTTTTGTACTGGAGACAGCCACTCTTAAAGGGTATCGACGTATCGGTTTTATAAAGAATCATTGTGTTGGTCAAGTACAAGAGTTGGCATTACGAGGGGAGTTAGATACTTGTGAATTAGAATCAAACGGTGAGAAATTTACGGGACATCTCGTAGATCATACGATGATGTTAGCTATCGCTCAAAAGAAAATGAATTAGTATTTGATTATTACTTGTTTTTATTGTTTACTTATTTCTTAACAGTCGACTTAGCCTCGTTGTTTACTTATCTCTTAAAGTCGACTTATCTTTTACTGTTTACCTATTTCGTATTGTTGACTTATCTCTTCTTGTTACTTATTTCTTGTTATGATATTTCCTTTATAGGTTCTGCTCAATACCTTTCGAAGAATTGGTTCAAGGTGGAATTAGGATATAATGTCCCAATTCCCTCTTAACCAATATACATAGAAGGGGAAGTCTGTTAGCGTTACGAACCGAATATAAAGAATACATCTAAATCTTCTATTCAAAACTATACAATCTAATCATTACCTAAAGGTTATTCAAACCAATCTATAGCTAATCATTACTACAATTACTTTTATAACTAATAATAATAATAATTTTAATAATAATATTAATAATAAAAATGCATATGAGAATCATTGAATTACCTCTTTGGACGCTTATTTTGTGAATTTCCCTTTGTATTACCATTCTTTCTCTTTTCACCACTAACAGAAGTTTGCCAATCTTGTTTCTTTGATTTATGCGTGATTCTAGTATATATCAAGAAATATGCACTCGTATTTTTCAAAACTTCCTTCTCAGAAACTTTATTAATATATTCATCATCATAAACACACCATGATCCATCAGGTTGTCTACATTGTGCGATATAATGACCCGAGGAAACTGATCTACCTTCATGTGCCACTACGGATATCAATTTATAACGAGTTGGTTCATTATCAACGGTGAAATTTGTCAAATCCAAAGTTGAAGGAAATGAAACACCAGTTTTCAATTTTGATAATGAAGTACCATTGAATCTGAATCGTTTCAAATGAACAGGTAATGTTTCTGGAGCTCTCTTAATTTCATTATGCTTGCTAGCGTTCGTACGTTGATTACATTTCTCACAAACGTATCCTGATTTATCTCTCTTGTCCGTTTTAATCAATTCTGGTGAAAAGAAATCATACAAAGATTTCTTAATTGAATATCTTTTACTATTCAACTCTTCTTCCCCTTCTTCATTAGCATTTTTTTTCCTTCTATTATCCAAATTTAAACTTAAATCATAAAATTCTTGCTCTGTCTTTGAGACATGACCACAATTATTACATGAAACTGATTGATGTAATAATCCTCCAAATATATCATACAATATACTTTCATTCAATTTATGACCCTTTGGGGTGGAATCTTCTTGTAATCGACTCATCAAGGACATGAAATATTCATGAGAATCTTCTTGTTGCCATTCAGACATCATACAATTAATATCATCCAATCTTCTTATCAATTTGCGTGGATTAATCATTGAAACTTTTTTATTACCATCATTATCCAATTGCCACATCTTTGCACTAGTGTCGGCAAATGTCTTTGTGACGGAACTATTGGATATGGTGTCTGAATATTTATTATTATGAACATCTGTGAGATAATGTTGAACGGCGGGAGTATGGAGTAAGGCTTGTATTGCAGCATTTATATAACATGTAACACCTTGGTTCACTAAGCCTAAAGGCTGTTTATATTTTTTCAACTCTCTCCAATTTTTATATATCCTTTGAGAACCATTGGAACCTCTATCATTATATTCTTCATCTATTTGGAAAAACTCATCATCTGATAAATATGATTGTTGTGGAGATAGTTTTCCTGAAACATCATCTTCAGGGGAAGTTGGTGGAGTATTTTGATCTGTGTTATCAACATCTTTGTCATCGGGACTTGGAGAAATAGACTTTATTGGATTTGTGGTAACATCTCCTTCTTCAAGTTCCTCCTTTTCAGAGTCATTGATCTTTATTCTTCCCGAAGTTGAATCTTCTTCATTTTCCAAATCACTGGCATTATCATCTTCTTCAACTTCATTACTTTCAGATTCGCTAGATGAAGAACCCGCTTCATCTTCGTTCTCATCTGCTGTTTGATAATCATTATCATCACTGGAAGCCTCCACTTCTGCCCCTTCTCCATCTTCATCTTCTTCTTCTTCAACAATAGGAGTTGTCTCCACTTCGGATGAGATTTCCGATTTAAGTTCTGGTTCCGGTTCTGATGCTTCTTGTATGTCCTGTGGTTCTTGCTCTTGCTCTTGCTCATCGCCAGAGTTCAAAGTTAAATGCTCTTGATTATTAGTAATCACAACATTTTTCAAAACGGCTTCACGATCACTTTTCAATTGAGCCAGTTTTCTCAATCTCTTAGATTCACGTTTTTCAAGTTTCTTTTCAATCTTTGTTGCAAATTTTTTACCTGTATATGCAGCAACTGCCTCTGCCATCGATTTAGGTTTCGGTCTTAATGCTCTTTCCACTGTAGCCATATTATTTGAATCAGCTTCTTCCAATTCTGATGTTGGAGTCTTACCTTTCTTGGATGATGCTGAAAATGTCTTATAACTGGATGGTTTGATCTTGACAATATCTGGATTTCTGGCTTTTACAAAATTGATGGGATCAGATAATATTCTTTCAATGACTGGGGCGTTACTACTTGTTGGTATGCTATATGACATTGATTATCTTTATTAAGGGGTCTCCCACGATGATGAATAATGGTGTATGCCTATGCGTAAAAAAGCTGATGGGTGTGAATGTGATTGATTACCTTCTTCGTCCTTCCTAGCTGTAGTGAAAACAAACAGTCGTGTCTAGTTCAATTTTAAGAAAGATGCGAAAACAGATATCTGTGTGTGTCTATTAGATCTTCAGCGTCTTTATATAAATATATATGTATAGAGCTATGAGAAGATAAGGATGACGGGATATCGATGTGAAGATAACTGGGGAGTATTACACTGTATCTGTAAAACACTTGTAACAATAGTTCACACACTATAAATCAAACAACTGCAAAACAAACTTCTTCTTCTGTTTCTTTTTCTTACGGAAAAAAAAAATCAAAAGTCAAACAAAAAAAATTGTTAAAAAATTGCAAAAACGCAAAAGAAAAAAAAAATTTTCTGCTTTTGTGAATTTGTGAATTTGTGAATTTGGTTTTGTTTGTGTTTTGTTTGCGTTTTGTTTTGGTGCTGACTATCATCTATTGACAGAGGGAAAAGCTACCCTTCCTAATCGGGTAATGGCTCAGTTGGCTACCACAAAGGGGTTATACTCTGCAACTTCCTTATCACAATCATGGAGTTTAGAACTGGAGGCTTATAACACGAAATACACCGATCCACTTCAATTCCCACCTCTCAAGTCGTTGTCCACACCTGGAACACAATCTCACGATAAAAACATACCTAGATTTTTACAATGGTCTTATGATGGCACTTCGTTCGTATCGATTCATGAAGACTTTGGTATCAGATTGTTCTTACTCGATCTGGATATATTGACCCAGGAGGAAGAGGCTTCGTTAGTACCGATCAATCGTTTGTTACTACACAACCCAATTATGGCGCTGGCTGTCAATCCGAATTTCTCATTATACAATGAATCAGATTCAGATAATAATATGCTAGTGTGTCATAGAGGTGTGCCGATAAAATTGATTTCATTGACACCGGGGGATGAAGATGAAGTATTGACAAGTTACAAATTCGAAGATGTACGGCATGATAGATTGATGGAAACTAGTGCAATTGCCTTCAATACAAAGGGGAATCAATTCATCGCTGGATCAACAAACAAAATAGCAGTATTTGACTCGATGCGAACGGAACCTGTAACTATACTAGAAATGCCAAAGCTAGGAACAACCAGTTTTATAAGTAATTCATCCTCATTATCAAATTGCATCTATACCGGTAGTTACATCAAAAATGAAGTTTGTGTAATGGATACCAACTCTGGTGATATCGCAATGAGGTCAGATATTGGATTGATGGGAAATGGGATAAATCAAATCGTGGAATCTTGTAATGAAAGATACTTGTACCCCATATGCAGAAACTCCAATGAGATCCCCATATTGGACTTACGTATGGGTCTTCAACAAGTGGGGTCACTTCGTAATTGGCATTCTTCTGAATCGTTGATATTGAACAAAAATCAGAAATTATATGCCGACAAGATATCAAACTCAAGAGGAATCATTGCTGGTTCTTGTAATGGACAAGTTAAATTTTGGCAAGATGCAGAGTTGGGAATGGATTGTGATTGTGAGATATTGATGGAACTAGAAACGCAGGATAACGTTTCATGTGTCCAGATGAATCCATTGGATGATGTTGATATGTTCGCAATGACTGTCGGTTCAAGGTATAAAAAACAGAACGAACAAGAGAACAAAGGTGAAGGGTTTTGTGGTATTAGTTTATGGAATTTAAAAAACACTTTATAACAAATACATTTATAAATATGAAAAAACACATGTCAAATTCAATAAATTAATCCGAAAATAACTCTTGTTGAACATTTAATGTCAACAACTCAATTAAATTTGCCACAGCAAGTTTCCCAGCTTCTGAATCCAACTCACTTGTTGAAGGTTGTCTAAAAAATTTCGAAATCTCACCGCTTATGATTTTCCTCTGTGCTGGCGAATGCTTTTTTAACTCATCTCTCACTGATAATTGTTTTCGAGAAGAAGCAGCAACAACAGTATTCTTACCAGGTATCGTATCATCTTCAATCCTATGTGTGTTATGACCGGTTTCCAATTGGCCTGTGAGTTCTTCATCAATATCCTCATCCCCGTTGGAGTTGTTGCTTATATCAATATCGCTATTTTCTGGTTCATCATCGTTATCATCAACATCGTCAACGTCAATCACTTCTTCGTCACTATCTTCATCTTGTTCTTCTTCCGCTTTCGAATCCTGCAGTTTTCTTGGTATACTCGTCGATTTCACTTCATCGGAGTTATTGGATTTTCCTCTCGTCAATGGGTGACGAGGTGAATTCCTACGTGAAGTTGCTCGTCTATATATATCCAGTGATTGTGAGCTTCCAGGCAGGTACCATTGTGAATCCTCCAAGGAAAATTTATTGTTTCCTTTCAGAAATTGTTGATGACGGCGATGATTGTGGTTGTGCCCGATGTGTTTCCTCAGGGGCTTTTGAGACTCTGCTGACGAAAAAGCGTTAACCACAACGGTAGGAATCTTATAATCATTCAAATCTTTTGAAAGATTAAGTATCGCATCTGTTTCATTTTCAATTGACTCCCTGTCTACCTTATTTATTAAAGCTGATGTCTGATTGTTGTATAAAGTATTCATCAACAACTTATCACTAATTGATTCAAAAAACTTGACATCTAGTGAATAATATCTATCGTGATGAACTCCAAAATCACTTAATTTTGCATCTGGAACATCACTTGCTTTCAATTTTGTCTTCCCAAATTGCTTGTTATTATTATTATCCTTCTTATTTTTTTCATTTGGCAACGTTCTAAATGCACCAATCTCAATTCTTTCATTGGCAATGGTTCTCTCTGGGTCAATCACTATAGCCAAATAAGGATCTTGAAATTGTTGATTCAATGCCTGTGTAGCAACATCGATCCCACTGAGCCAACATCCATACCCAGGGTGTGAATGATACCATCCAACAATGTTCTCTGTTCTACCAGTCTCTTTTAACGCATCAAGATATTGCACCATAAATTCATAACCTTCACTTTGAGCATTGACTCTTGTCTCCGTTCCTTCCACTGGTAATGGATAACAATCCATAACTACAATACAATTGGCAAAAATTTTCCCAGTCAACATTCCCATTATCTCAATCGATCCTCCTGATCTGGCATGTGAAGTCATCTTCATCAGCGCTAATGATGAAATATATGACACTCTGAAATAATGAGGATCATGTTTCCATGGCTTTTGAGAATTTAACAATGGATCAGATGGGTTATTATAAAAATGGTCAACTGTCTCTTGTTCTGTTAAATGACCAAATACATCCTCTTGTCGTACATGTTCATTCTTCTTGCTCAAATTGTCATCCACTATTTTCGATATCTCATACGAGAATTGGGTATATGATGCAATGCAATTTCCTTCAACCTGCTTCTCCATGACTTGTAATGTGATAGATCCTTCAATGAACAAGATACAACTTCTATGTCACAAATCAGAAAGCAAAGGAAAAAAAATCCAAAATATCAAAAATTTGGAAAGTATACAACAATATTCTGATTACAATACAAGGTAAATTTATATAAAATATGCAATAAAATTAAAACTAATTACCACTATGGAAGATGAAAACCATACGTCAACCATCCATCTTTTCAGATGAAAAAAGAAGCTTTAATGGAGTCAAACTTCAGGGGCCCTGTTTTCCTTTTGAGATTCCAATGTTGGAACGTGTTGTGAATTGACAAGAGGCTTCAGGGATTTATGATTTCCATAATACATGGTATACCCACTGCTTTGCGGTGATTCATTTTGGCCTGGTACAACTCCATTTTCATAGTAGAAAGAATAATTTGGTGGGAAGTAGCAGTTTCCCGGTGGAGATCCAGTTGGCCCGTTAGGAACGTAATGATAGACATCTGAATGACCTGCAGTTGGATAATAGTAACAATAAGGTGATTGTGCAGTAGTAGCATTAGTCAGGACTTCATTTTTACCGTTAAAATCAAAAAACCCACCCGAAGTTGCCGCAGAGTACAAGCTCTTTCTCTCTGCATTAGAAGAAAGTGCAGTAAAAGATGTATGAGTTTCCGAACCTGACTTTGGAACGTTACCAGTAACTTTTACACTTGAATTGTCATCTACCTTTGCCGGGGAGCTAAACGGAGTGATTGCTAGCTTTTTTTCCATCTGTGATGCGAGCAAATCAAGTATTTCATTGTTCTTGATAACATCGACACCCATTACCTTTTTGGAAACGTTAGCTTCATTGTAGCTCAGTTTTCTGGAGGAGAAATAAGTACTCAATGAATGGAGACTTAGGTGGCAGTGATGACTGATATGACGTTTGTCTTTTCAGCGGTAAACCCTTCACAGGCAAGTTCACAGGAGGTGGGGCCAATTTCAACAAAGGCTCTCTGCGACTTCTCAACGGAGTGTGATTGACCTCACGATACTGAACGTGCATAGTCCTATCCAATAGCATAGAGTGGTTCTCCATTTCCACTGCTGCTGCTGCTGCTTGTTCAGTCTCGTACTTTAAGAAAGCAAATGTGTTTCCCGGTCTGGAGACCA
Organism: Nakazawaea ernobii; assembly: GCA_030567655.1. NCBI lineage: Eukaryota > Fungi > Ascomycota > Pichiomycetes > Alaninales > Pachysolenaceae > Nakazawaea > Nakazawaea ernobii. The sequence continues at coordinate 134,281 of JAJLSN010000249.1, forward strand.
AATTGATAAATTCAACATGACCATGACGAGAAAATCTTTCCAAGAGAATTTCTTTGGTGACATTAGAATCCAATTGACCAACGAAAACTGATTTTCTATCAATTGTAATTTCTGCTTTACTTTTAGCACTTTCGATGTTTTGAGCCCATTCAACAATCCAATTTGGATTTGTTCTGAGGTTGGCATATGCTCTCACAGCGTCATCCCTATATGCAAATTTGCAAAACCAGGCGCTATAACACTGCTCACCATAAGCACTACCAATGTGACGAGTAAAGGCACCAGTACCAACCAGTTGTTCAATCTCCCCGTAATGATTCAACAGTCCTCTTATCTCTCTTTCTGAAAGTAATTGATCTCTTGATGTGGAAACATACAACGTTCTGTTGACTTTTGCAGCTTCACAACGTATTTCTCTCCCATCGAGAACAGTGTGAGGTGCTTCCTGCAATGCCCTAGATGCATCTTCGTCATTTGTATATTGAACAAATGCATATGGGCGGTTAGAAGTATCCCGTAATACTTTAACCATTACCAATTCGCCCCATTGTCTAAAACACTTTGCAATTGAAGTACTTAAATGGTCGTCACTTCTGGCAGCAGAAAGACTGGCAACGAACACACAAGAAGAAGGTCTACCCTTGAAGGATTTCATATTAAATGGCTCTGACGAAACATTTGTCTCACCCTTGTCCTCTGAGACTTCTGAAACATTCATCATGTTTTCTAGATCATCATTGTTGTCAAAGGATATGGAAAGTAGAGGAGCAGCTGATCTCACAGAATTATTACAAGAGCGTAAACTTGGCGGCTTGTAAACGGCTCTGGTGGTCGAGTGTTCATCTGATTGTGGGAAAAGAGGATCTGCCGATGATCCTTTTGAAGACATCCTAGCGCTGTAACAAGCTAACTTGGTCGGTATACCGAAGATATAAGGAGACCGGAATAAAAGCCTTCTTGTCAAATTCCCAAACTAACAAGAGTCTGTAAGTCGAATATATAATATTTATATATCAAGTTTTTCTTTAAATTGGATCCGCCGATAGAATTTTGGCAAAAGGATATATATGTAAACAATAAGGTTGCTCAATTGATATGCTGTGATCCTGGATTTAAAAGGAAGTATATCTTAATCTGATCAGTCAATAACTAAACGCCAATTGATTTGAAATAGTTGGTAAGAAAAGTGGAAGAATAAGAAGAAGAAGAGGAAGGGGATTAAATATATTTTTATTAAAGAAATCAGGAAATTTGACACATTTCCGGTTTTGAAAAAAAGATACGGAGAATCGATTTCTTCTAGAATGTCAATGGCACTTCTAATGAGCGCTTATTTTGTTTCAAGGAGTACTTATGTCAAAGTTTTCTTGTGGACACGATATGCTATATAGTTGCTGTAATCAGTTTGAATATAGTAGGACTGGGCATGATATTCTGCGGTTGCGATACTAGATAGCATTTCTTCGGTTAACAATAACTAGCGGTAAACCCCAACCCTCTCCCTTTGATTGTAGTCAGAAACAATATTAGTAAATACTGCTCTTTCAAAAATGTACAATTTTCTAAAAGTTCACCTAAATCCGACCATTTGAATCAATTCGTACGGCTGCTGGCTCCTCCCGTTGAATATTTTTTTTGTCCATCAATTATTCTATACAGAAAAGAAGGAAAAAACAAACAAAATCTAAATAAAAATCTTACTAATAAAGAGTTCTAATGGACAGCAATGAGTGTTTCTGCAGACAGGAAAGTCAAGAGAGTCGGTAGGGCTTGTATAAAATGCCATGAAAGAAAGGTGAAATGCAGTGGCGACACGCCTTGTTTGAGATGCTTCAAAGAAAACAGGGACTGTATATACATCCGCCAACAAAAGCCAAGGAAACCAAGGAGGAAAAAACTGGATATGATTTCGGAGTCATCAGGTAGCTTGGTAAGTCCTCAAAGTGATATGGAAAGAACTGGATCAGCTGGATCATCGGTTCTTGGATCTGAGTCTACGAAACCTATTATCTCCGTTAAGCGAGGAGCCACCGATAGACGATTGCCCATTGATACTAGTACGACTGAGAATCAACATCTTGACACAGTCAATCTTTCCCAGCCTGCCTTCACTCCATTCTCGAGAAGAGGGATCAAATGGATAATCTCAGCTCTTAAATTGGAAGAAACGGAGTATGCCATGGGAGTCGTTAATATCTTTTATGCTGCCGTACAGACTTTCCAAAAAAATTCTATAATGAATTCTACCATATGGATCGAGCCAGTTAATTCAATCACACCATTTCCATCCAAAGAGATAAGTTTGTCATTGGCTTCAAGATATTTCAACAACTCCATCTTATACTCACATATATTAAATGAAAGCACCGTTTTAAGTTATTTTGGAAAATATTTTAATCCGACAAAACCAATAAATTCATTGGGATACTCAGAAATGTTGGTAATGAATATGGTGGTGATATTTGGGATAACTTTAAAGATTGAGGAACCAGAATCAGAATCAACTGAAGCTGACGCCCATTTAACCATCAGTGAATTGCTCGATATGAAACAACGTCTTTTAAAAAATTCTGTTTACCTATATCAAAGAATTGCCGTCATTGGTGACGGAATCACAGGAATCAAAGGTTTGTTGTTGATGGTACTATACAGTTATATGTCTTTGTGTAAGAGTCCCAATTATATGTTGATCTCCACCACTATAAGGCTTGCGCAAGAAATTGGTTTACATAGGAGAGAATCTTACTATGGTTTATCAGATGAAACCATTTCAGAAAGATTAATAGTCTGGTGTTGTTGCTATTTCATTGATAAATCTCATTGCTTGGTTTCTGGGAAACCTCCCGTGATAAACGATTCGGATGTTTCCGTCTTATACCCAGAAGACTTTATCAAAATAGGCATTTTTTACAGTGATCAGGACCTTTCTCCTTCAGATATTATGAAAGTGGCATATTTACTTGCTAAGGACTCTTCAAATCGAAAGATTCTTGAACAAATTGAAAAGATAGATGTTTCGAACTCGCCACCTGCTCTTACTTATGATATATTATGCAAGTTCACAGCTTCTATTTCTGACAATATGGGATCACTTGTATCGTATTACATGACAAACTTATCGAATATTCAAGCAAAGTTTTATGAGTCCTTGTTATGTCCCGGAATGACATCCAAATCTTTCACCAGACCAGAGTTTGATAAAAAAATATCTAATTTAAACAAAGACTTGGACACTTGGAAAAAAAGAATGCCAGAAGACTTGAGACCTGATGGTGAATTCAAATCAGAAAGATTCGATTTTAAATCTGATCCTAATTTATATTTGTTGTTGATCACACTTCACTTTAGCTATTACGCTTTGGTGATGTCAATTAATCGTTTGTCTTATCTCCCTGTATTGAGTTTAGTCGAGCAATCCCCATCTGATGCAACAACAAAATCGGTAGAACTAAGTGTATCTGCTGCAACGAGGATTTTACAAATTTCAAAGACAATTGAAAAGAGAAGATCACATTTTTGGAATACCGTTCTGGCACCTTCATTAACAGCAATTACCACATTATTCTGTTACTGCATAAAGCACCCTTCGGATCCTGGAATAGATAAGCATGTGGTTTTGATAGCAGAATCTGTTCGATTGTTTTTTGTGGAGAGGCAAAAATACTACATGTTGGAAAAAAATTTTGGCGAATGGGAGTCATTGCACAGAGTGTTCTCAATTTTTGTATTTCTTCTTGTGGATGCTTACAAAAAGAATGTTGGAACTTCTGTTATCAGTGATGATGAAGCTCTTAACAGTTATATCCTGTCTGTTTCTGAATCAATGAGGGAAGTTTTGAAACAAAATCTGAGAGGTGAAATAATCAAAGCTCAGAAAAATGGCTGGCAGTGGAATTTGGCGAACGGCTTTTATACATTGAATCGTGCTTCTAATGCTGTTCCTCCAAACTTTTCACACGAGACAATTTCGAATTCCATGGCGGGACCACCAACTTTTGAAAATACGTACAACGATAATAATCAAGTACCAACAGAAATCCCGAACACTGATCTGGGGGGCAATTTATTCCAGAATTTTGACTTTATGAATTACTTTAATACATGTTTGGATAATGATATCCTGACATCAGGAGTTGGTCCCAATTATGACATCCCAAATGGTGCTTCATTTGATGATAATTTTACAAATACCAAAATTGAGAATATGGATTTCCAGGATAATAATTATATACAGGCGATGTTCAACATGCCATTCTCCTTCTTAGGCGAGCCTAGTGCATCAAGCTCTTATCAGGTGTACCCATCTGAAACAAATAATTTCGATGCATTGTGAAATGTCTTGGTGTTTTCTGTGTTTTGTGTTTTGTGTTTTTTTTACGTTTTCATAATGGAATGTGTTGTTTCAATGCAGTTGCAATAAAAAGAGGGTTTTTGTACTTTGAAGTATATAAATATAAAGAAATAAAAATATACAAATTTAAACGCCTTTGGTACGACAGCCGCAAGAATAATGTTGGCTTATAAAATACCAGTGTCACGTAACGAGTTTTCCAAAATAGTTTCTTCAACTGCCACAAATACCAATTTGATATTTGAGGTATCAATAGCTTGAGTGACATGAGGATATATGTTTAATTGTGCTCTATTCAATTGAGTGAATCTCCACAAGATGTACTTGGCAGCTTTATTGATATCATTACCACCTGAGTAATCTGGGAAGAAATTTTCCAATGGTGATGATGACAATTTTTCTGCAAAGACATCAATTTTGTTCAAGAATAAAACAACAGAAGTTCTTGTAAACCATCTTGAGTTGACTACCGAGTCGAATAATTTCAATGATTCTTCCAATCTATTTTGAGTGGATTCCTCTAATAATACCTGATCGTATTCAGATAAGGCAACACAAAACATAATCAATGTGACATTGTCAAAACAATGAATCCATTTCTTCCTTTCAGATCTTTGTCCACCAACATCAAACATATGAATTCGTAAACTTCCCATGTAAAAAACAGTTTCAAAAATACCAGATGTTTGTTTTCTTGTTCTTAAAGCATCGGTAACAGATGGAATGTAATTTGGATCACAAATACGATCAACATTCTCGAAAAAATATTTCGCAGAATCCATCAAATAAAAATCATTTCTATGTTCAGAAATCAACTTATCAATAACCGGATCTCTGCACAATAAAATCAGCTTCAGCGCCAACTCTTGATCAATGTGCTCTGACGCTTCTAAAGGAACTGTTGAATTGGAAATAAATTCTAAATCAGAATCGTTCAATTCATCCAATTCATCTACCAAGTTAAATTCTCTCAACGCTTTAACAACAGCAATAGCACAATCCAATACATTCTTGTAAACAAATGGTCGAAGGTCACGTAATTCCTTTTCACTAAATACATTTTGATGTAATATCTTGATTTGTTTGATAATGGTGGATTTACCACTTTCTCCAGATCCCAACAATAGCACTTTTATCTCTTGCTTAGATGTATTCTGCAGCGAGGTTACCTCATCATTAGGTTGTGGGTTTGCGTCGATGGCTGATATTATTTGATTGTTATTGTTGTTGTTCAAGTTGTTGTTCAAGTTGTTATTATTATTAGTATTGTTATTATTGATTGCAGTCGAACTGTCTGAAGGTTGAGTATCGTTTGAGTCAGACGTTTGCAGTTTCAGCAGTTGAGCTTGCACTGACTCTGTGGTACGTTTCGTGGTACCGGCCAGACTTTCAGGCACAGCTTCCTTTGATGAACCACAGCCCATTCTAATATGACAAGTTGATTGTTATTCTTGAGAATGTTTTCTTTTACAAATTTTTTTTTTTTTTGTTTAAGAAAAATGAAAAATGACAATTTTGGTCTTTTTTCCTGTTTCATTATCTTTTGTAAATCTTTACGTTGTTTACTTACCTACTTGAATTCCCACTCTCAAATTGAAATGTTGGAAATGGTTTAACAAAATTATATAAATATTGACATTATATCTAGGCTAAGGAACAAAACAGACCTTTCTAACTTCGTGCTTATCAAACATATCATATCCTTTTGGAGCTTCGTCCAAGGGTAATGTGCAATCGATGAAACCTTGAAACTTTGGAGCAACTTTCTTGAAAATTTCCAAAGACTCTGGAAACAAAGCTTGAGCAGGACACCTACCGAACTCAATAGTGACATTCTTCGTATAACACTCCAACCCGTTGAATGGAATTTTACCATGCTGATAACCAATAGAACTGATAAATCCACTACGACGTACTACATCAAACGACGTTTTCAATGCCTCTTCAGAGCCAACCACTTCTAAGACAGCATCTGGACCCCTTCCATCTGTGACTTCGTCTAACTCTTTACGTAAATCATCAGTCTCAAAATTTAACACTTTATCTGCGCCAAATGATTTTGCCATCTCCATTCTTTCTGGAACATTGTCAACGGCGTATAAAGTTTTAACACCAAGTTCCTTTGCCGATGTGATAGCACAAAGTCCAACTGGTCCACAACCAAGTTGCAATATTGTCATCTCTTCTGGTTTCAAAACACCGGCATAAAATTTAAGAATATTTTTGATACCGAAATACCCAGTGGTGAAAATATCAGACATCAACAACATAGTTGAATCTTCAATCCCATCAACTTGGGGCTTGTGAAACAATGTATGGTCTGCGTATGGAATACGACAATATTCCGCTTGACCGCCGTCTAATTCTGCTGTACCGAAAGGGAAAGAATGAGGACATTTACTTGTGTAGCCATGTTTGCAAAACCAACATTCACCACATTGTATCGTGAAAGTTGACAAGACATCATCGCCAGCTTTGAAATTTTGAACAGCAGATCCAGTAGCTACGACATCACCGATGAATTCATGACCCATTATATGATTTGAATTTGGTTTAGAAAACTTCACTTTACCTCTATAAGTATGCAATTCTGTTCCGCAAAGTCCAGCTGCTCTCACTTTGACAATTGCATCTCTGGGATCGAGGATTCTAGGTACCGGTTTCTGTTCCACTACTATGTTATGAGGACCTTTGAATACAGCAGCTCTCATAAGTTGAGGAAGCTCTGTTAAAACTCTTGTTGCGGGCATGGTTATTTGTTTCTGTTCGTTTGACTACACTACGAATCAAACCGGTAAAACAGAATAAGAGCGGTTTGAGTTATTTAAATATGAGTCCAACATAGCGAGGGTTATAAATGATCACAATTGTAACTTGAGTATGAGTTATTATTATCAGAGTTTTTTCCCGTCGCCTTTGGTCTAAAATCGGCGTAAAACTCAACCCCACACATAAAACGTAATTATTAGTCTATTGTTGCTCTTTCGGAGTGCAAAACTTTAAAATATGGGCTTCGACTTCCTCCCCATCTGGTGTAAATAGATACACATGTAGATAACATAAAATAGCCTATGGCTCTTTGACTCGAGTCCACAGATATTTAGTGAGGAACCCTCGGAGTAATAGAAGCTGGAAGAATGCTGAACTCACTTACTCCCAAATTACCGCATTGGGAAATGGAATTTTTGTTTATCAGTGGTATCTTCTAATATTGTACAGCTAACAAATGTCTTCGCTTGCATAAACAAATGTAATGTGGCTTTGAGCATATCACAGAATGACTACGATGTTCTGTGTTCTAGCTTTCAACAGAAAATTTGCTTATGTTTTATCAAAAGCTCAGTGTGAGAGAAATGATATTGAAGCAGAATGTTTTTTCTCTCCTTTTATCCCTAAGTTTCTGATATATAATATATCTTTTCAAAAATTCTCTTTCATAGTGTAAACCAACAAGAACAACAATGAGCACGGAATCTAGTATATACAGTGCTGTGTATGATGCAGTTGATTGTGACATTAGTTCTGCCAAGACTATATATTTCACAACTGACAGCACAATCAATACAGAAGTCGACGAAAACGTTGTCGAAAATATAACTCTCGAAGGAAAGAGCGCAGGTGGGATCAGCACAAAAGACATTCTGTCGACCAAAATTTTGGAAGAAAGATGTCCTCTCGTGTCAACAGAAGAAGGCAAGGATAAAACTCTAGAGATTGTTGATGTTGATTGCCCTGAAAGGTTGGGAGAAGATTTGTCAACTAAAGTTGAAAATTCACAAATAACAGCAGTTGAAGCCGGTGAAAGATCGAAAAAGGAAACCGAAACCCTTGAAAGACTGAAGAAGGATGGATTATATTCAACTTTAACTTCAATGATTAAAGTCGCCAAGTTCAATGAAGAGGAAAAGCAAAAAAGTGATAACCGTTTGAAAGCCTTAAAAGAAGAATATGCAAGCTTGCAATTTACTAAAAACCGTGAATTTGGAAGAATGGGTGAAGTTGGTCGGGAAATTAACTTGGAGGAGGCAGAAAATCTGAAAAAGAAGTTCATCTGTTTTAATTCAGAAGCCATTGTTGAAAGATTGAAGCGTGAGTATGTTGAAACTTGGGGAGAAGAGCATCAGGTTATAACACCACCGTCTTCTTTGGAAATTACCCAACCAACCAAAGTGGCCAACAAGAAATATAAAAGTATGCTCTGTGATGATTCAATTTCAGATTTGACAAGTTCCGACAGCTCAAAGACAGTGGTAGCCACTGTTACACCAGGGTCAACTATACCCGAGGGCTCCAAAATTGTCACACCTGAAACAGGAATCATGGAACAAGCGGCCCTCATCAGAAAATTGAGAAAACCTTTCAGCAGAGGTGGTGTGGTCATACATGATACTGATCTTAGGGACGAAATCAATTTTGATCGCGCTATGAGAAAGATGCAAAACGGTACTGAGGTAGGAAGAAATGGGTATTATGAAAAAATCGATCTAAGTGGTATTGATTTTTCTTTTGAAGAATTGGAACTGAAGATCAAGAAGAAGTTGGAGGAGAGAAAAGCTTTGAAACTGAAATTGAAAGCAGAGAAAGAAGAAGAAGAAGCTTTTTTATCAAAAAGCTCACCTGAGGTACCATCTGATAAATACAAACATCTTTTCAGTCCCTTGTTGAAAGAAGGAGAAAGTGTAACTGAAGAACCAATAAGGGCAAAGACGAGAGCATTTTTCAAAGAGTTTTTGAAACAAATTGTTCTCAATCCCATGAAGAAGCTGTTTGAGTACACGAGACTTGAAGAAGATTGTGATATCCTTACAGAATACCGTAAAGTACAAAATGAGATTAAGGCACTTTTTCAACGGGAGCCCATGGCTATTAAAATTTATCATCACAAGTCTTCAAACTCCAATGAACTTATAACTGCATACTCCAAAACGATGGCTGGTTTTTCTGAAGAGACCAGGGTTGCTGATCCGCGAAAATGTGAAAGAAACTGTAAGATGGCATTTTTAAATCCATCAGAGTACAAAAGTACCACTTTGGGAAGTTCAAGATTCCAAGATGGCATGAATTTCGAACCAGCTCTTTTAATGAGAAGTAACATGATTAGTGCTTCAAGTGATGAGATTTTGTCTTCATTAACTTCTTGTTTAAAAGGTGTAGGTGACTGGGTTTAGACTTAATATGAAATATACAAAACAGGTTTAAGTTAATAAAAATTAGTTATATAATTAATTGGAAATGTAGCAATATAAATGATAAAATATAATAATAGTATAATACAAACAAATAGAATATAGTGTCGGGGAATAAAACAATAGTGGTGAAAAAAAATTAACAAAGAAACAAACAAACATAAAACATAAAACATAAAGTGTAAAAATAGTCTTGTGGAAATAGCAATATGAATGGAAAATAAAGTAATAGTGAAACGATCAAATGCCTAAGGTAACAAGTATATGTATGATCAAAACAAAAACAGAAACAAAAACAGGAACGAGTACTATTAAACTCACTCACAAATATAAACAGCAATGTATTTATAAGAGAATCTTATGGCAACAACATAAAAAAAGTGACAAAGTGGGAAATGATACAATTGAATAATATAACACAGATAGTTTTTTAGCCAAGGGCGGGAATTGAAAATGTCAAATAACAAAAGATTGAAGTGTTCATGAGGTGAAACTAAACCTCTGTCCCCCTTTGATAATTCCATTATTAGTAATCCCGCTGTTATTAGCATTGTTAATGCTAGTATTATTGGCAGTGTTATTATTACCAGATGAGTTCAATCCAGGGCCCCCACCATTTGGAATACTGGTGTTTCTTTGAGGACCTCTAACACCCAACGGGTTTTTGCTAAAACTCAATCTTATGCCTTTACCACCGTTCAAACCACGATTTGGTAACAGCTTACCATACAATTCCAGCAACGCTCTTGTAGCTAAGGAGACATCATCGAATTCAACAAAGCACATAGGTCCATGATTGTGATTCAAGCTCAAGTTATTCATTGGTGCCAGCTTCGTACGGAACGATAACCTACGGAAACCCTGTTGTGGAGCAAACAATGCTCGCAATTCCAGTTCTGTGGCATCTGGTGGTAAATTTCCAACGTATAAAGTGTTACATGGAGGATTCTGATCAGCTGGATTCACAGGTGCAGGAACACGTGAAAGTAACGACAATTCAGGAATATCTGACATTGTCTGAACTTGCTGCGATTGCTGTTGTTGCTGTTGTTGCTGTTGTTGCTGTTGTTGCTGTTGTTGCTGTTGTTGTTGCTGTTGCTGTTGAGGTACCAGTTGCTGCAGTTGCTGCAGTTGCGGCTGCTGCTGAGGCGGCTGAGATTGCATCAATCCTGAAGACAGTTGCACTGATTGTGGTCGCTGTTGTTGCGGTATTGACTGTTGCTGTTGTTGTTGAGGCTGCTGTTGTTGCTGTTGCGGTAATTGGGGTACATAAAAGCCGGATGCTCTTCTTCTGTCCCAATCAGCCATTTGTTGCTGGGGTATTTGTTGTTGCAGTACCATATTACTTGTTGGAGGGAAATGCTGTGGTGGTAATGGCTGTTGCGATAATTGTTGAGGATTTGTAGGAGTCAAAGATCCTGGCTGCTGCAGCTGTTGCAGTTGCAGGGATGTAGGGACAGGACCATGCGATCCCCATCTAACTAATTGCTCATATTCTCTTGCGTCATTTTGTGCTTCCATCATTAATAAAGACTTTCCAGCCATGAGATCTTGTTGTTGTTGCTGCGAGAGTTGTTGCGCTTGTTGAGCTTGTTGCTGCAGCTGCTGTTGTGGTACCTGTTGTTGTTGAGTATTGACGGGAAGTTGCAGCGGATTTTGCACTGAAGATGGGATACTAGATGCAATAACAGGTGAACCACTACTATTCGATGGAACATTGAAAGGGTCATTAAACAAAAATCTTGATTTTTGTGTCACTATAGAAGGTCTCTTGTTGAAATTTGATTCTGATCCATTGTTGGGCAATCCCATAGTAGTCGAAAGGGAAGGATTCAAAGATGGTGATGAAACCATTGAGCCATTCAAAGTCGACGACAATAGTACATCATCAAACTCGGAAGAAACTTGAATTGAATTTGGTCCAAAGATTTGTCTGTGATTTAAAAAAGATGAGATGGATTGTGCACTAATAGATGACTTGAAAGATGCGATGATGACTGGGACAAAATGCTGTTGTTGATGCTGTTGTTGATGTTGCGAGGAATGATCTCCCGTGGAAGAAGTTGCTGAAGAAGGTTCATTAACGGCGTTGAGTAATTCATGAAGAATTTCCACGTTTAGTAAATCGTTTGATAAAGAAAATATAGCATAAGCCTCTCTTAAAGTAATGTCATTTGGTAAATTTCTCAATTTTATCTGGTAAATTGGTTGTTGAGGCTGGTGCTGCAAACCATTTGATAACGATAAGTTCATCATTGAATTACTTAAAGTTGTATTTATATTACCAATATTTATATTTCTAAAACTTGAAATCTGCGAAGAATCATTCGTCTGTTGAGTCTGTGGGGGCTCAAACTGATTTATCAACGTTATGCTATCAGATGAATTGGCTAATGGTGATGACATGATGAAAATGGGTGATGAATTGTTCTTGGTGATCTTGTTTGAATGGAAATGACAATATGGGGTTTATATAAATGATGAATTATAAAAAAAACAATTACAGATTCTGCCAAGTGGTAATAATACAATGAAGAGCAAGAATGAGTAGAATGAGAAACTAACCCTAGTAACGAAGTGGTGATATCTGTTTTCTGTTAAAATTCAAAAATCACGTCGAGTACTATTTAAAACCGATTTTTATGATGAATAAAATATTCTATTATCTGAGTGCTCTCTAGGCTCTTTTGAATTGCAAGTTTGAAAAATTGGACGACAGCGAGTTGAATTGGAAATTTTGACTGCAAGTAAAACTTATGAATATGTCGTGGCTTTGTAAATGAAATAAATGGGTGTGTTGTTGTTTTAGTTGATGCCTGATAAATGAAAAATGTATAGTATTAAAATGTTTAGTGGGAACTTTTTTTTTTTATTATTTTTAATTTTTTTTGGCTTTTTTTGGCTTTTTTGGGCTTTTTTTGGTTTTATTTTGTTAATTTGTTTGTACTAAATTGTAAATTATACTAAAGAAAAAAGTTTGACATCCATTGAAAGCGGATAGTTTATGGAGGATGGGTAATCATTTCAAATTGACTCCAATGTAACTGTTCTATCAGAAAAATAGCCTCATGTTTTGGGACAAATTATGTCTGTTGTTTTTGGCGTTTCAATCTGCCAATTTCTGTTGTCTTAGACAATCATTAGTGACACGTGTCACCGTAGGGTGGCGAGTGTTTAGAGACATTTATAGAGAGCGTGTTTAGTTATTGATCTATATATACGGCAAGCAGGACTCACGAAGAAGGATTTGAGGTGTTTCCATACCACATCTGAGTTTCTTCGTCATCTATCATTTTCTACCTTAACAAAGATGATGATGACCCTATCTGTCATTTTACCGTTATCATCTTGATATGTAACTGAACGGGTTCTGTCTGTTTGTGGGTCTGTTTTTTCCGTATCTTTACACGACAAAACAAGGGACAAGGATAATTTTCCCAATTGGGAATAAATCGTATTCTGCTGTATTGAGTTTTCTAGACACGACTATTTCTCCAGATCCTTGAAGTTGGGGACTGTCTACTCAAGAAAGAATAATTTCCAAAGAAAGTTGATTAAAAACATTTATACAAGTAAGGCAAAATGTCACATATATCTGTCAATGAGACCCTTGAAGGGCTCGAGAGGGTCTGTGAGTCAAGCGATCCAAATAGTGTTGAATATTGGAGACTGAGGGTTCAACTGAACGCTATAAGATACGAGAACAAGATTCGTCAGCTAGATTTAGCATACGAGAACAAGGTTCGTCAGCTAGAACGTCAGCTAGAACGTCAGCTAGAACGTCAGCTAAAAGAGCAATCCAACGGAAGAAATTTCTAAGAGTCTCAGGAAGATCCTCTTTACGAAATCAATTTTGCTGGACTGACTACTACCCGGGTCCTAAGGATTCATTTGCAGAGTGATTAATCAAAGTGCGTTCGTTATCACCTATTATATGGTGAACCATTTCACTCTTGATATATTGTTCTCATTACTGGCAGACTGATAATTACAAAACTATATATTATTTCATTACAAATCGTATGTCCTCAGTTTACAGAATAGGACACAATTTGTATATTATAAATACCCTTTGCACCAAATTTAACAGTCATTTTCTCTGTAACAGAAACGCACTTTTGAAAGTGTTAGACTAAATACTCTGGTGAAGAGAATTTACTTGAGTTTGTAATACTGTGGTACAACCAGCGATGTATTGATGTGCTGTAGCAAGGAAAAATAATTGGAATACCATGTGTCATTTAACCAATAGTCGATAAAGATCTATCTAAAAGTTATTTATCCTATGGGAGAAAAAAACCCCTTATATCCGATTTGATATCTTCAATTTAGACCTTATTGTCAATGAAGCAGTTAAATAATAGCTCCGAGGAATGACGATATTCCCAGTTGTCAAGCTCTAACCTTATTTTTTGAAATTTTTGGCATTTGCACAGTTTCAGCCTTATTTCTTAAATTTTTTGTCTTATCACCTTAAATCTTACGTTTTTCTGTTTATTTTGATTACAAAAAATTGTTCTTCTTCTACTTGTACATAAATGATGATAAAATCAATGTTAACATTGCGACCTTTCTCTACTTCAAGAGTGAGGCCATCAAACTTTTTACATGCTCTTCCTATCCCATCCTTAACTAATCATGTGCAGTCATCAAGTACAGACATTTTCTCAAAATTGCTATCCGAAAGAATCATTTACTTAGCTGGCGCCATTGAAGATTCATTATCGACATCAATAACTGCACAATTATTATACTTAGAAAGTCAATCAGCAACAAAGCCAATACACTTGTACATAAATTCTCCTGGGGGATCAATCACATCTGGTTTAGCAATATATGATACGATTCAATACATCAAATCTCCCGTATCTACCGTTTGCTTAGGACAAGCTTGCTCAATGGCTTCATTGTTATTGAGTTCGGGAAAGAAGGGAAAAAGATTGATACTACCAAACTCCTTGATAATGATTCATCAACCTTCAGGGGGATTTAAAGGTCAACTGTCAGATATAGAGATTCATGCTAATCATATTTTAAATACAAAGAAAAAAATCGTTGGATTGTACAAAAAACACATGTCTCCGAATTTGTCAAATGATGAGATAAGTAAACTACTAGAAAGGGATAAGTTTTTGAGTGCTCACGAAGCTGTTGAGTTAGGATTAGCAGATAAAGTATTGATGAACGAATGAACACAAATAAAGATCTTATTATCTCATAATTTCATTAATCAGAGATCTAATTATTCCTCCTCCTCTTACAAAACCGTCTCTTCCGTCACGTCTATCACGGGACCTGTCTCTTCGGTCACGTCTGTCTCTTCGGTCACATCCGTGTCTTCGGTTACGTCCATGTCTATCAAAGCCATAATTATTATCAGACCCTTGATTATAACCATAGCCTTGGTTATTACCATAGCCTTGGTTATTACCATAGCCTTGGCTGTTACCATAGCCTTGGCTGTTACCATAGCCTTGGCTGTTACCATAGCCTTGGTTATTACCATAGACTTGGTTATCACCATAGACTTGATTATTACCATATCCTTGATTATAACCAGATCCTTGACCATTCCGACCTTGACCTTCTAATGCACCCATCAATCTACCCAAGATTCCTCCATTGCCACCCCTTTGTTGTTGGTAATCACCATAAACTTGTTGTTGACCATAAGGTGGTGGCTGATCATAACCAGTCTGAGATCTCCGACCACCTGATACAGAACCTGACAGTGTCGGATCAAATCCTTGTTGCTGGCTAAATCCCGAAGACCCAAGTTGAGCATTACCGATTCCTGGACCAGAGAGCATAGACAACGCACCGGAGACATTGAACTTACCATTCGGATCTCTTTGCCTCATCAACATTGATAAAATTTGCAATTTACCCATTCCACTAGTGGAAGAATTTGCACTCAAAGAAGACATCAATAATGAACTCATTCCTCTGTCAGTGTTCTCATCTCTTGATCTGCTTTGTTGATCCATGTTCCTTGCAACATGCTGTGTCATTTTTTCAATCATTTCGTCAATCCCGTTGCAAATTGGCAAAGGGGGGTTCATGCTTAACGCATTTGTCAAATGATTTGTTGAATCTTGATACTCATTCATTTCCAAGCTTATCTTTGCTAAATAGAACTCTGTCTCATAGTTAGAAGGGTTTAAATCAACAGACTTATAAAAGTTTTGCTTAGACTTATTCAAATCACCCAACTGATAATAAGCCAATCCTAAATTAGAATAATACCTGTAATCATTCGAGTTGATTGAAATTGCACTTTGTAAATTGTCAATAGCAGATTGGTAGTTTCTAGCTTCTATGTCTTTCTCAGCCATAGAATTTAACCTGTCCAGATGCTGTGACATGATTAATATATTACTGGTTGCTTTTCAATTGGTACGGCTTTCACTTGTAGCTTTATACAAAATATAGAGATCACCTTAAACGAAAAGATGCCGAGTCACGTGACTAATGAGCCTCTTTTCGCGAAATAAACCGCTTACGTAACATCTATGACTAATAACACCTACAACATCGTTTTTAAAAGGGTATTTTCATTTGCTAATTCCCAAATGATGACTATCAACTCTTCCACGTTGTGTTGAATGTTGAATGTCCACTATATCCCTCTTTTTATGCGCACTTCTTTCTCTCTTGTTTTTGACGGCCCTGTTGCACTTGTTGCTCAACGCGTAAAAAGAAGAAATTGAAAGAAGACCGAAAAAAAAAAGCACAAAAAAAACATTGACAAAGACAACTTTATAGCCAGAGTATACTTTCATCTTGCTAGAGATACAATGACAGTGGCTTCCATTGCTAGAGGTAAGAGAGATGCCAAAAGAGGTATTAAATTCTCCATCATGTTATGTGGGGAATCTGGTACTGGAAAAACTACATTTGTCAATTCCTTATTGGATCAAAATATCATGCCTCATAAATACACTTCATCATCGAATGAATTGCCAAAGACTTTAACATTCAGTAATATCAATGGTACGGATATCTCACTTTTTGAGAGAGCATTCCACCCAAATTTGATCCATCATGAACCAGGGATCTCAATCACAGAGACAAATGTTGAAATCATAGATGATGATGATTCAAAATTGTTGTTGAGTATTATTGACACACCTGGATTTGGTGACAATTTAGATAATGACATTTGCTTCAAAGAGATCAGTGAATATTTGGAACAGCAATTTGATTCTGTTTTGGCTGAAGAGACAAGAGTTAAGAGAAACCCAAGATTTGAAGATCCAAGAATTCACGTGTTATTATATTTCATCACACTAACAGGTCATGGTTTAAGAGAATTAGACGTTGAAGCTATGAAACGATTATCAAGATATTGTAATATAATTCCAGTTATTGGAAGAGCTGATAGTTTTACAGAGATTGAATTGAGGAACTTTAAGAAAAATATCTTGTATGATATCGAAAAATTCAATATTCCAATTTTCCAATTCAGTTTTGATGAAGAAGAAGATGATGAAGAGACGATAGAGGAAAACAAGTTTTTGGCAGCTTTACAACCATTTGCCATTATCACATCTGAGAAAATCATTGAAAATGATAAAGGTGATAAAGTAAGAGTTAGATCATATCCTTGGGGTACCATTGATATCATGGATCTGAAAAACAGTGATTTCCCATTTTTGAAAAATGTCTTATTAGGATCTCACTTACAAGAATTGAAAGAGTTGACACATGATTACCTCTATGAGACTTATAGAACGGAGAAATTGTCACAATTTTCTGGACTTAGTCCAAATCCAAATGATTACGATGGTGCCACTACTCCTAAATTATCACACCCACAAGAAAGAGAACCACCGTCACTTTCGAATTTGGCAGAATTAGTCAATGGTGGTTCTTTAACACCTATACAACAACCAAAGAAGAAACCATCAATGTTGTTGGATGAAAGTGAAAGCGCTGAAGATGATACAACTGATTTGTCAACAGTTATTTCTTCAGAGCTAGAACCAATTCATAAGAGTTCTGTTCCATCAACGCCGAAATCTAATTTGACGTCTTCCTCGTCAATGATGTACTCTCCAGATCCAAACTATCAACCTGACAAGGCACAATTACGTAAAATTTCAGAAACTATTCCATATTTGTTAGATCAAAGAAATCAAATTTTGAAGCAAAAGAAGTTGGAAGAAAAAGAAGAGAAAACTGCAAAATTATTTGCCAACAGAGCTGCTGAGTTGGAAAGAAAAGCTGCTGAATTGAAAGCAAGACAAAGACAATTGGAAGAATTGTTAAAACTGAGGAGACCACAACCAACTGCCGAAGCAGATGACGATGACGAAATTCCAACAAGAAGTAATTTGAGAAATTCAGCTATGCTTAAGAAGGAGGAAACTTTGACAGACTTGCATTCAATTGTCAGTGAAAACTAGATTATTGATCTTTAGCCAAATAAAAAGAACATATAAATATAATATTATGGAGTTTCAATTTTAATGATCATACGATTTAATAATACCGATCTCTTATCGTAAGTCTTTTTGAATTGCTTCTATATATATTATTTCCCCATATAAGAAATTCCGAAAGGCAAAAAAAAAATATATATATCAAAATTGTAATTTTCCTAAACCAAATCATCACACATTGTGTCAAATATAGAGCAAAGCAGATAAATATCTATACTAGTATAATGTCATTTAAAGTATTGGCCTCCAAAGCTGCCGCACTGTTGGATAAGGAGTTGATGTCTACTTCCGGGTTTACCTTGGACCAATTGATGGAATTGGCTGGGTTATCGGTAGCACAGGCAATTTACAAAGAGTATCCTCCTTCATCAGACTCTAAGGTGTTGTTGATATGTGGACCAGGAAATAACGGTGGTGATGGATTAGTAGCTTCAAGACATTTGAAATTATTCGGATATCACCCTGTTGTGTATTATCCAAAGCAAAACACAAAGCTTGATTTTTTCCAAAATTTAACAACACAATTGAAAACGTTTGAGATTAAAGTCATCACTGATGAATTGAGTGGCAAGGAATTGGACTCATTGATCCAAGCAAATGATATCATTGTCGATTCGATGTTTGGATTTTCCTTCAAACCACCAATGAGGGAACCATTTGCATCTATAGTCAAACACTTGGTTTCGAGTGATAACAAAAAAATAGTTTCAGTCGATATTCCAACTGGATGGGATGTAGATCAAGGTCCAATAGGTGAAGAATTTTTGAAGCCAAGTTTACTCGTGAGTCTCACTTCACCTAAACCGTGTTCTTTGAAGGGTAATGAATTCACTCATTACTTGGGAGGAAGATTTGTCGATGAGAGGATTGGTGCCAAATGGGGGTTCGATGTTCCAAAGTACCCTGGGGTTGATCAAGTAGTCAAATTGAGCTGAGGCAGTATATAGCCATATATATATATATCTCTATATCTCTATACCTCTATAAATACATGTACAAGATTTACGTGTTTGACTTTTCTTTTGAAAGAAAAAGAAAAAAGGAAAAGAAAAATAACAAAAACAAAAAAACCACCAAAGTTGGTTAAATACATACAAGTTAAGGTCACACGTCTTGCCATTGATATAGGAGTACTACGAGCTACGAGCCTACTATCAACCTACGACTGCATTCCATCTTTAGGAAACTGGCATAAAAGGTGACTTGATATTCTTCGGTCTCTGGGTGTTTTTTTTTCCTACAAATTAGGGCTTTTGCACATAGTTATTTTACTTCATTTTCAATTGTATTATAAAAATTACATATTAGAGCATCTTGAATAAGAGAAAGAGAGAATATGCAACTGATAACACCAAGAAGGGTCAAGGTGTATATACTCAATGGAGAGGAGTGGATCGATAATGGCACTGGGTATTGCACTGGTGAAGTGGATGAAACAAATAGTATACCATATTTCATAGTCAGAAATGAATTGGATCAAAGTGATGTGATTTTAAAAGCTTATATTGAAGGCACCACTCAATATCAGCAACAACAGGAGACATTAATAGTGTGGACAGATGAGCTCGGTAGAGACATTCTGTTGAGTTTCCAAGAACCAAACGGGTGTACTTCTCTTTGTGATTTTTTAATCGATGTTTTCCAAACTTATCAACCTAATATTTCATTGGTGGCAGTGATATCGAATAATGGAGAAGGAGATATAACAGAGTTGATAGTTGGACCCGTGGAGTACCCACCTTTGCCAACTTCAAAGAATTTGAGCGTTATCGTGCAATGTTTGAATCATGGAGCTACATCAAATTATAGTAAAGATCAAATCTCTGCATACATATTGGAGAATGAATTCATTGATAAGTTGATTGATATTTTTAAGCAGTGTGAATCAGGTAAGAAATTGAAAAATTTACATCATTTATGTGATATTATGAAAATATTAATATTGTACAGTAATACACAAATAGTCGAAATATTGTTGGATGATCTGAATATAATGGGAGTTGTTGGTATATTGGAGTATGATTCAGAATTCCCCGATTATAAATCAAATCATAGAGAGTATCTATCAGATGAATCCAAGTTCAAGGAAGTGATACCGATTGAAGATGTCAAGATAAAAAATAAGATAAAATCTACATTCAGGTTACAATTTTTAAAAGATGTTGTATTGGCGAAATTATTAGACGATGCCACTTTTAATTTGATTCAAACTTTAATATATTTCAATCAAGTGGATGTCATCAAGTTTTTACAAGAATCAAATGGGTATATGGAGAAATTATTTGATTTATATGAAATGAGAAGTAATTTTGATCATCTGGAAGAGTTACTGGAAAAGAAAAGAGATGGTGTGCGAATGTTACACCAATTCGCCTTGATTGCAAAGACATTGCAATTGAATCAACGAACAGATTTTTTCAAGAGTTTGATATCAAAAGGGTTGTTCAAAATGATCAATTTTTCATTACAGGACAAATCGACAAATATCCGTGTATTATGTACCGAGTTGATCGTTTCCATAATAGAGCATGATGTTATGCTTGTGAATGAAGCATACGCTAGTGACGAAAAAGATCTGATGAATACTGATATGACGTTAATGACCTTGTTGACAAGATTACTCATTGATGAAAAGGATATTGGATTAAAATTACAAGCTTTTGAACTGATTAAAGTGTTGTTGGATCCTTTGAATGCTACAAATAGTCAAAGTCAACAACAACAAAATCATCATCAGCAACAGTTAAGTAGAGATGATGACGTTGACGAAGATGATGAAACTGATGGCAAGGCGTTTAATAATAATGAAAGTGATATTAATTCATCAAGTATGGATATATCAAATTATATTCAAAATTTTTATTCAGAAGTTGCACCAAAGTTATTTGAACCATTGATGAAACTATCCAAATTGGAGAAGATTGACGAACAAACTGATGAATTATCAAATATATTAGATGTTGATTCAGTAAGTGACTGCATATTATTTCAGCATTTATGTGAACTTGTGAAATTTTGTGCCATCAAACATGAAAAGATCACCTCAAGGTCATTTTTCTTGGAGAGTAATATCTTGATTGGTTTAAAGAACTTGATACATCGCCTTTTTAAGATTCAATTAAGGTTATCGGCTATTAGATCAATAAAATGGCTTATATCCTTGGATGACGAATACTATACCCGTTTCATAATATCCAATGACGTACTAGAATACATAGTACAATTTGACTTGACCGTTAACACACTTGCATCTTCCACTGTGTTGTCGATAATAGAGATTGAAGATGTTAATAAAGATACAGAAGAACGCAAATCCAACTATGATTTAATGATGTCATATATCAATAAATTGATCAAATTCGAAGAAGACGATTTAATAGAGGATGAAAATGAAGGTAAAGTTTCATTTGTTGTTCAAAAAAGTGAAGAATTTGGGGGTCAAGAAGTTGTCGATACCATCATTGTAAAGAGTTTAGATGACGAAGAGAATACTGACGATAATGATGATGATGATGATGATGATAATGATGACAATGATGATGATGATGATGATGATGATGATAATGATGATAATGATGACAATGATGATGATGATGATGATGATATGTTTACGACAACGAACAAATTGAAAAGAGAAGTGAGTGTTGGTAGTAATACCAGTAATTCCAATGGGTCTTCTGTCAAGAGTAAAAGGGTTAAATGGGTTAAAAGGTTGTTAAATAAGAAGAAAGTTTGATTGATCTATGCGTACATATCATCGATTCCCCACATTAAAAGATTTGGTTCCGAGGCTTTTGCACATGCGCTATTCCCAAATATGGAGAGAGAAAAAAACATATTTAAATTGTAAGATAAATTGTATATAAAAGTTCCAACTAATTCAGTTCTAATTCAAATTTCACTTCACCATAACTACAATATCACAAAACAACCACAGCAGCAATGTCTTTATCTCAATTCGATAAAGAAAAATTTTTATCTTCAATATCTTTCAAACAAGACATCTTTAAAGGAAAAGTTGCATTTATCACCGGTGGTGCTGGAACCATATGTAGAAGACAAGCAGAAGCATTAGTAGCACTAGGATGTAATGTGGCAATTATTGGTAGAAACCCTCACAAGACACAAAAGGCTGCCGAGGAAATCTCGCAAATCAGACCAGATCTGAAATGTATTGGAATTGGGAACATTGATGTACGTAATGTACAAGATTTAGTCAAGGCTGTCGACATCACAGTGGAAAAATTACACAAGATTGATTTTGTCATTGCTGGAGCTGCAGGAAATTTCATTTCTGATTTCAATCACCTTTCATCAAACGCTTTCAAAAGTGTCATATCCATCGACTTGATTGGAGCTTTCAACACTGTTAAAGCTTGTTATGAACAATTGAAACTCAATAAAGGTTCAGTGATATTTGTCAGTGCCACGTTACATTACTATGGAGTTCCATTTCAAAGCCATGTAGGCGCTGCTAAGGCTGGAATTGATGCTTTGTCTAATGCCCTTGCTGTAGAATTAGGTCCATTAGGTATTCGTTGTAATTGTATCGCCCCAGGTGCTATTGGTGGTACAGAAGGTATGAAAAGGTTGGCTAAGGATTTGGATGGTGTGCAAAAATTAACACCATTACAAAGATTAGGTGATGTTGATGATATAGCCAAGGCTACAATTTGGTTGTTCAGTCCTGATTCATTCTTTGTCACTGGGACTATTCAAGTTGTTGATGGTGCGTTATGGCATATGGGCTCATTTAATTATCACAAACTGTATCCTGATTTCTTGGTGAAGCAATTGAATGATACTCCAAAGTTATAGTATATATATATCGAGTTTGAATATGAATTGATGAGTCTTTACTTGTTTGTAACCTCTCCACTTGATAACTAATCCTTGTAATCTATCTATAAGGTGTAGTGCACAATAGCACTAAATCATCCCAATCAGGCCCCTTGCTGATGTTAAACAGGACAAAAATCACAAAAAGAAGAAAAAAAAAAAAAACAGGCGAACAATTAGAAAAACAACACACAACATCAGCAAAACACGACAAAGAAATATCAACAGTGGAATATGTCAGCGGACTGGTCAGTTGATCCAAATCAAAGGAAAAACCTTTTAAAATTACAAAAAATAGGAGCTAATAAGAAATGTCTTGATTGTGGTGTACCAAATCCACAATGGGCTTCACCTAAATTTGGTATATTCATCTGTCTTGAATGTGCTGGGATTCATAGAGGTTTAGGTGTTCATATTTCATTTGTTAGGTCAATTACAATGGACCAATTCAAAGAGGAAGAAGTGAAGAGAATGGAATTAGGAGGTAATGAAAATTGTAATAAATATTTCGAAGAAAATGGATTAGATTTGAAATTACCTGCAAAATTGAAATATGATAATTATGTTGCTTCTGATTATAAAGAAAAGTTAACATGTTTAATTGAAAATAGAGAATTTGTTCCTGTTGATCATTCTGGTGAATCATTGCCTACATCATCTTCCTTGGGATCAACAAATTCACAACTGCAACTGCTGCAAATACCGCAATCCCAATCACAATCACAACGTGTATCACAACAACAACAACAACAACAGGATGGAATACCACTTGATCAAAAAGTGAAAAATGAAAGTTATTTTGCCACATTAGGAGCCAAAAATGAATCAAGACCTGCTGATTTACCTCCATCTAAAGGTGGTAAATATGCTGGATTTGGTAATACACCACAACAGCAACTGTCACAACAAAATAAATCATCTTTATCTGAATTCACGATGAATGCTTTACAAACGGATCCATTTGGAACTTTAACTAAAGGTTGGGGTTTATTTTCGTCAACTGTAGCAAAATCAGTTCAAGAAGTAAACGAACAAGTTATAAAACCAAATATTGCAACTTTACAAGATAAGGATTTATCTGAAGAAGCTCGTCGTGCAATGTTACAATTTGGACAAAAAATCAATGATACAAAGAGTTATTTACAAAAAAAGGAGGAGGAGAATAAATTTGGTCTGTTATTTAATGGTATTGGTGAAGATTCTTTGAATGGTGATCCAGAAGCTGTACCACCTGCATTTGGTATGTCAAGACCTTCAGAGAGATCGAAATATCAAGGTCTCAGTGGCGGTAAGAGCAAATCACAAAACAATGATGATGATGATGATGATGATAAGTGGGATACTTTTTAAAATCCTTCTTTATATAAATTTTGTAAACTTGTGTAATTTTGTTGATTGCATCCCTCATGCTTTGTGAATTAGAACAATTCTAGTAATTCGAATAATAATCAGTTGTTTTGTACATGTATACTGTTAGTTAATGTGGTCATAAGTTTTTGATCGCTATTATGTAACAATCAAATTTGTCAGTAGAACCATTGCAATATACAATCGCAAAGTACATGACCATTTTTTAAAAAAAAAATTGTTGAATCCTATACTTCTACATGATGGTATTACTTTATATTCCTAATCCTATTTTTGTTGACACTTCTGTTGTTATCGTTGCTCTTACTCAAACTAGATTATCCAAACATCATCTTTGAACAGCTTTTAGTAAATTCTCCGATCATGGTAATAAGAGAAACAATTTTATTCCGGAGAAAAATGATTTTCATGTTTTTGGGAAACTCCTAGGGTATGAGTGGGTGAGGTAACATAGATGGATGAAGCATCTCGAGAGAAAGGCTTAGGTTATAATACGTCATGATTTGGAGTGAAGTTTGTTCCGCAGTTGTTACTTTTGCCGAATTAGTATGCAACAATCTGTTTTAGGGAAGGTTCAGAAATTTGGAATATCATATAAGAACAACGATGGATAAAGACATTTTCTGTGATCAAGAATTGTAGTATTTATATTCAGTGATATAATTTACTCATTCATTTTATCTGAAAAAGTAACTAGTTATCGAAAGAGAGATATAATTTTAGCGGAAAAGTTGTATCAACTTGATAAGGGGTATATACTATACAATCATTCAAATTCATCGAACAATATTTAAGAAACATAAAATATATCATGAAGATTGCAATTTTAGTTATTATTTTGACTCAATTCACATTTTTCTCAGTTGCTGTATATATTGGCAAGGCTGATCCTTTCAAAAATGTTAAATATTATAACGATAGTATCAACGCTAATACTACAACTATAAGGGAAAAACCATCATCATTGGCAATTTCGCAAGCTGGAAACTTTACATGGCCACCACCATCATTGACTAATGGAAGCATCAATTTAACAAACTCCACGTACAACATCACCGGTTCAAACGATGGTTCAACCAAGGCTAATTCAAAGGGGTTTTGGTACCCATTAATTGGTGCTGGTCTTGGATGGCTTATAGGCAGTAGTACATCTGGTGGTGGTAGTAGTAGCAGTAGCAGTAGTAGTGGTACTGGTGGTGGTCTAGGTTTAGGTTGCGGTGGGAATAGACATAAACGTCACCAAAGACGTAAGCAGAAACCAAATGGGCAGAGAAGAAGATGATGATGAGATGTGTTTTTTTGAAAGCGTGTTGGAAGTGATGGTGGGTTTCAAAGGAAACTTCGGAAAGGTTAAGTAAGGTGGGGGTACTTATACAGATATATATATTTATATGAATAAAAAATTGAAGAAACACATTGAAGTTGATAAAAATGAGGTCAAAGACATCATGAGTGCAGGCAGTCATAAACAAATAAGTAGGAAACGCCGCTTGAGTCTTGATATTCCTTTTTTTTTAAAATACAATAGTTCATTGATTGAATAATATTGGCAAAGTGTCCACAAATAAATAGTGATCACCATAAAGTACTATTCTCATAACAATTATTATATCAAACAATATTTCATGATGTTAATTGCGAAAACAAAATGATATATCCTTTGGATATTACATAAGAATAATCCCATTTTTTTTTGAAATTAGTGATGATAGCGTTTTGATTATAAATAGCTCATCACCATGTCGTTGAACAAAAGGTGGGAATGTTGTAATCTCCACAGACACACAATGATGATTGAGTCAATATTTCAAAATCAATGAAAACTTTCATTGTGGAAAAAGAAATAAGTACTCAATCTATGTTGTTAGATCCTTCCACTTTGAAAAACACATGAGAAGTCTAGTGAAGGCCAAGAAAATTAAATGAATCAGGCTGACTGTTTGTAGTTGTTGATAATACTCACATTTATGTACCACGTGATTACCAAGTGATAGACAAATGATTAATTCAACGCCAAGTTAATATAAAGAATGAAAAAAAAAACAAAATAAAATAAAACATTATTTGAACCCTTTTTTTTTGATTTCAAGACAATTTTTTTGATACAATTTTTAATAATAATAATAATAATAAATCCAAGATAAAATGAATGAAATGAAAATAACAAAACTTTGTAAATAAGTACCCAATATTTGTTAATTCATACTTCTCCCCCCTTGATCAAAATTTTTCAATAGTAGTATAACAATAATTAATAAAAAACAATACAATGTGTGAACAACAAGTGATAATAATTTTTCCCCCAGTTATATGAAAATTCTCCCAAGCAAAATGATAATTTTTTAAACTCATCTTTTGATTTAATATCTTCCTGGACTTCTATCTCTTCTTTCATATCCACCTCTGTCATCTCTGAACCCACCTCTTTCAAATCTATCACCACCTCTATCATCTCTGAAACCACCACGACCTCCACGGAATCCACCACGGTCACCACCTCTGAAACCGCCACGACCTCCACGGAATCCACCACGACCTCCACGGAAATCATCTCTATCTCTGTAACCACCATCTCTGAAACCACCACGGCCACCACGGAATCCACCACGGTCACCACCACGGAAACTTCCACCACGGCCACCACGGAAACCACCACGTCTTGGAGGAGGTGGGACATATTCAGAGGTATCAACTTCAACATCAATGACAGCACCATCAATGGTTGAACCATTGGCTTTAGAAATGGCATCATCTAATTCTTCTTGAGAAGCAAATTCTAAATGACCAACGTGATCATAATCAACTCTGACAAAAGTGGCTACAATACCAGCGACATCCTTGATATGATCTTTCAATTCTTGCCATGCGGAACCTTCTGGCAAGTTGTTAACAATGGCTCTGTATAAACCTCTTGTTGAAGGTTTATGTTCTTTATGTTTGGCAAATTGAACTTCTAAAGCACCACCGAATTTATCAGCACCATCCAAAGTGTTGACAGCGGTTTGAGCATCTTCTGGTTGTTCATATTCGACAAAGGCGTAACCTTGCATGATCTTGACTGGCTTGACTGGACCAATAGCAGCAAAGACATCTTCTAATTCTTGTGGTTCAACTATGGAAGGATAATATTGTTAGTATATGTTTATGGATATATGATGCCGAATTGAATCGAATTGAACGGAAAAAAACTTACGATCGAATGGTAATGGTCTAACGAATAATTGGACAGTTGAGATTTCACCTTCAGACATATTGATTGTGATTGATTTATTTATATGATTATATGTATATATTTGAATATATGTTTATCAAGTATATTACAAATTGAGATATAGATAAATTGAATTTAAAACAAAAAAAAAAAAAAATTTTCTCTTCTTGTCTCTTTTAAGAAAAGTTTTCACTTCAAAGATATATGGTTGTCATATACACTACTATTATGTCATAGATATGCGAAGGGTAAGTAAGTAAGTGCACATACAAGGTACAAGGTTTATATATATAGATATACAGATGTTTGTATACATACCAGTGATTGCTCAACATACTGTAATACGAGCTAGATGATATATATATATTCTACAATGGATAATGGATACAGGGGCAGACAGTATAGATGATGCGTGCGATTTCATGTTAAATGAAACATTTGAATTATGCAAAGAGCAACTATTGTTGCCAGATGGGAGGGAGCAATTATAGTTAAATGTATGTATATATGTACATACTTCGATATGTACACATACCTAGTTTCCGTGCGCACGGCGATGATGGAAATGTGAAATTTCAGTGTATTATATTATGAGGTGATTATTACAAGGCAAGGCTTGAACTGTATGTGTGTGTTCCTGATATGGTGGGCTTAAACAGTGGTATTTATGGACATGGACCGTTGGATTGGTTTCCTTGTTTGGTAAAAACACACACTCTATACAAGTATTAATATATATATTTGTATATCTATATAAGATTGCGATTTCCCCTGTTGCTGATATAATAATAAAACCAGTATAAATTCTTGATAATTCCACCATCATTTAAATTATCAATCAATCTAACATTCATTAAATAACCAAAGAAACAAAACAACTAAGAAGATGCTGAGAAAATTTTCATTGGTTAGAAAATTATTAACCCTCTTACCCTTTTTATTCTTATTAGGATCTGGGTTATTATTATTTTTCATGTTATTATCAGGAGCATCATCATCATCAAATTTATTACTGAAATTTTATTGGATTAAGGCCAAGACACCAGGTTTGGGGAAATACTCAGAGACTAAATGGACAAATTATCGATTATGTGATGCAGTCACCAGTGGCCAATGTGGTAAAGCGACAGCTGGATTACCAATTTCACCAAAGGACAATTTCAGTGGTTCTAGTAGTAATATTGCTAGTGGCTTCATCAAGAGTCGTAGTCTGTTTTATTACGAATCAAGAATTGGATGGCTGTTTTTATTGATCAGTGCATTCTTTGTCATTATGGCGATATTGATGTCAATTCCATCATTATGTTTAAGTTCCACCATACTTGTATCTTTAAGTTGGGTAATGACATTGATTGCATTTGTATTCATTGCCGTTTCAGCACTGTTGTATACTCATATCTTGACCAAAGCCAAGAGAACATTCACCAAAAATGGACAGTCAGCTCATATCGGTACAAAAATGATGGCATTTTTATGGACCACTGTATTGTTATTATTATTGAGTACCATTTTCACCTTTTTGTTGGGTTGTTTCCAATTTGCAAGTAATAGATACGAATCAGGTGGTAAAGAGAAGGATTCCGAACTGTATGATTCAGATGAAGATACATATAATGATGGATTGAATCCTGTTCCAATACCTCTGCAACAGCAACAACAACAACAACAACAAACGACGAAGCCATCATTTTGGAAAAGGAAAAGTTCTACTAATAACAATAACGCGGTGCTGCTCGGCGGTGCAGGTGCTGGTGTTGGTGGTTTGAATAGTGATGTGTCAAACAACAATGACTATCACCCGGGGGTTATAGGTGGTGGTGGAGCCGGTGGTAATACCAACTCGAATGCGGTTGACACTCCTTCCAAGATCAATTTCTTTAGAGTTCGCAACAATAGAGGAGTGACAGGAGGAGGTGTAAACGATGACAGTGGAGTAGCGTTGTAATCAGTCACTCGCTCCACTCGGTGAGTTCCGCAGACCCGGATGCGTTTCGTTTCGTTTTGTGTAGTGTATAAGATACCCAACCTGCCCTTTGCCTGTTGCTTGCCCTCCCCCAGTAGTGACTAAGTGAGACCTACCCCGGCTTCCATGTGTCAAACCGCCTGCGCTCATTACGCAATCGACAAACACATAGAGAGAAACAGACAGACAAACAAGTAATAATAGTCTCATTTTGTCTGTTCAATCTGATTTACAGCAGAAGATGACCATTGTTGGGCGCTTAGCATTTGCAGGAAAAACACCCAATCATATATTCTGGATATGACTGACTGACAGACTGACTGACTTAGTTAGCTGGTTAGTTGGTTACTGACCAAGTTCCATAATTCCATCTTGGTTATATATTTTGACACATATAGATATATATATAAACAGATTACACCCCTCCTCATGTTTATATAATTGAAACCAAACAGATAGCAGTAGCAACAACAACAACAACAACAACAACATGAGCATAATGAATAATAATAATAATAATAATAATAAGAATAACCTTATTGGTACGGATTACTCCACTTCCTCGTGCCCATCAACCAATCAAACGAATAAGAAGAAGTGGGATATCATCAAGACAAATAATGGTAAACAGCGCATATCCCAACTGTGTGATAGATGTTGTATTAAGAAGATAAAATGTGATGGATTACCAGGTGGTTGTTCTAATTGCATTAAAGTTGGATTTTTCTGTAAAATCACTGATAAATTGACAAGATCTTCATTCCCAAAGGGTTATACAAAGGCATTGGAGAAGCAAATTGTCGAATTGGAATTGGAGAATAAACGCATCAATTTACAATTGGAAAAAATTAATCTGAATAATAAGGATAACATTACAACAACAACAACAGATGATGATGGTGGTGGAAATTTGATAAACTTTGTCAATTCGATAGTTGCTGATAATAATACCACTACTACTAATAATAATAATAATGATAACAATAACAATAATAATAATGATAATGAAAATGATGATAACGATAAGACCAATGTCATGATGACAAAACTTTGCAATGATAACAATACCAATATACTTAATAATGATGATGATTTTTTCAATTTTGAAAAACATTTACAACCAAGACAAAAATTAAATGGAGATTTATTATCATTTGATCAATTCAAGACAAATCCATTGATTGAATGTTTATCCAATGATTTCAATTTAACATCATTGCCAATAATCAATAATAATAATAATCACCACGATCACCATAAAAAAGATGATGAAATATTTGATGATTTTAATCAACTTGTCAGGATTTATATCCAACCTTTGTTGCATAAAGATACAACATTGGTGTCAAATTCAATTATAAACAATAACAAGATTGATAAATTGATTTCGAAATTTTTCAATCATTTTAATAAATTAATACCAATATTGGATTTTAAGAAATTTTATAATCAATATTTGAATTTTTTCAACAAGTTTGATATTGAAACTGCAAATGTTGAATTTGAATATGATGAAGATGACAAAATTTTCATAATCAAGTTATTATTGATAATAAAATTCAATTTCAATACAAGTTCTATATTCAATAATGATTCTCATCATTTTAATTACAAAATTTTCAAATTTATTCGATTCCATAATTTGATACAACATGTTAATTTTATGAAATGTGATTTAAATAAATTTGAACTCATGTTGATGTTGTTAAATTATTTGTACAATTTTGAAATACCGAAATTGGAATTCAATTCATTTGATTCCAAAATGATGAATGAATGGTGTTATGAATTATTATCAATGAGTTTACATTATATCAACACTTTAGGATTAAACATCAATAATGATGAATTGATCATTGATATTGAAGACCAAGAATTGTTGATACATCATAATTTTATAAGATTGAAATTGTATTGGAGTTTTAGAATTTTGTTAAGATCAATCAAGATTAAATTTAATTATAATTATAAAAATTTGAAATTGATCAAAGAAGATTTTGAGCCAATAAAATTGGAGAATGTTACTGTATTAGAAGATGATTTACAATATACAATTGAATATTTGAAATTGATCAAGATTATACCAATAAATTTTACTCAATTACTTGATTTTGAAATTGATAATATTGAACAAGAATTGTTGAATTGGAAATTGAAATTTGATAATAATTTTGCAAATTCCAATAAACTTTCAAAAGAATTATTGTCAATTTATTATCATTATAAATTTATGTTGAATAAGACATGTCATGATGATATTGTTGAACATGGTTATCAGATATTGAATTCATTATTGAATTATGAAAATAAACCTAAAATCACGCGTGGTCGTAAAAAGAAGAGAAGTTTTGATGAAATGTTACATCATCATCAAAATGGTGATGAAAATGATGATGTTAATATAAATTTAATCCAACATATAAATTCTCTAAGTGATTTTGAAAAATTGATGATTAATGAAAAATTATCATTGTTGAATAATAATTTCAAGACATTATTGTTGATTTCATGTTTGTACAATGGTTTAAATTATAATGATAAAATTGACAAGATTTGTCAAATTTTCAAGATTGGGTTGGTGGAGAAGACACCGTTTGAAAAATTGATTTTAGACAAGATTGGGAATGATTTATTGAAACTGAAATCAATAGATGTTTCTCAAGAGGTGAATGAATTACATCAATCATTCACCATACACGAGGAAGAGTATCCGATATCATCCCCATCTTCATCATCATCGTCGTCGTCGTCATCAGTATATTCGAATCAGTCATCATCATTCTCACAACATCAACAACAACAACAACAACAGGCACACGACATGTCTAGAAATTCATCGATAACGACAACGTCTTTTAAAATGTCTAGAACTCCATCTTTACAACAGGAGCAAAAAGGTGATAAGATTGAAGTTGAATCGTTATTTGGTACCAGTGGTGGTGGTGGTGGTGATGGATTATTTAAGAGGATGAATTATTATAATGGTGGTGATGATAATATTAAAAACTCACTTGACCACTCCAAACCAGCAACAACAATAACATCACAATTCATGTATAAAGATGATGAAGATCTACTGAGATTGAAAGCAACCGTTTTGAGCTTACGATAGAAGATAAGAAGAGGACGAAGAGGACGAAAATGGTAAAGAAATGAAATCAATGGGAAACGTGCCTGTGTATGTGTGATTACTTAAATAATTGCTTGCACTCACGTGGGTGCTGGGCGTATATAGATAGATATATATATTTATAGCCATTTGATGATTGTATAACGACAAGTGCAAACAAACACAAACAGGATTATGCATGTATGTACACCATTAGGCAGAGCTGCAGATCTCTTGCTGGGAAAAGCTTAAATTATCCCACAGCCACGTGGTGATATCTCTCTATCTATCTATTTATCTACTACACCTCTACATCGGTATCTGCTGATCAGTGACATACTACACCAGTGCAGCCAGTACGAAGATATAGTCCTGTCTCTACATCTGTCTCTGTATCTATCGATATCTATCTATACAGAGGTGTAGATAGACAGATAGATAGATAGATAGAGGTCTAGAGATGGCGCCATCACCACCGACGCTGCGCCTTTTCCAGTTTTAGTTTCAGAACTGCACTAACTAGAGAGGGGCAGGGGCAGGGGCAGGCGTGTTTGTTTACTTTTTTTCACTTTTTTGTCTTTGTCTCTTTGTCTCTGTGTGAGTTTTAGTTTTAGTTTGTACAGAGCACACAGAGCCAGCCAGCCATATATACAGAAACGTTGTTGAGGATCGAATTTGCATAGAGATGGGAAGAACAACTCATTATCATTGTTCGATATAGATCGTTCCTGGTTTCATCTTTGTATTAGTTTGTTTATATATCTGTGTATCTGTCTTCATTTACATCTGTCCACTATCACCATCCATCCATCCATACTACTCATAGATATATATATACACATAGGTATAGCTGTATCTGTATAGATACACACGCACAATATGAATATCAAGACAACAAGTTGCTCAAATTTGCTACTGAACAAATACTCAAAGTACATCATCTTGTCGATAATAACTCTAGTATGTGGGTTTTTCCTTTACAACACCATCAATTATAAAGAGTCAATCATATTGAGTAATAATCATCAACCAATGGTTGTGCCAAGTGGTGACAACAGTGGGTCTGGTGCTTGGTCAAACATGGTCAGTAGTGGTTCCAAGTCACAACAAGGAGGTGGCGACCATTTGAAGAAGGAGTATAATTATCAAGATATAAAACAATTCACCACTCAAGTGATGGAATTAATGCATGATTTCAAACCAAGACAGATATGTGGTAAAGAACGTGGATCTGAATGTTCATTAGAAACTTTAAGAATTGATCCTGATTATGGTGGACCAGTGTATTCATTGAATTATTTATCCAAATGTCTTGTCATTAATTATAACGTTTATGAAGATTTGAAATTGAAACATTTGCAATTCATCAAGAATTTACCACTACAATTCCCGAAAGATATGTATCAAGGCCGTGGGATTGTCATGGTTGGTGGTATGCATTACTCAATGCTTGGGTATTTGGTCATAAGAATCTTACGTGAGAGAAATAATAATTTACCAATTGAAGTGTTTATGCCTCCTGGTAGTCATGATGATCAATATTGTAATCAAATATTACCCAAGTTTAATGCGAAATGTATTTCATTGGATAGAATAATGGATCAAACGTTGATCAACAATTTACAAGTGAAAGGTTATCAATTGAAATCATTACTGTTATTATCTTCAAGTTTTAATGATATGTTATATATCGATAGTGATAATTATCCGTTATACGATGTCGATCCCATATTTGATTCAAAAGTTTATCAAGATCATGGTATGATTCTTTGGCCAGATTTTTGGAGACGTGCTACCTCACCACTGTATTACGATATCGCTGGTTTGTCATTGGGATCTCAAGTTAGATTTGGTGTGGATACTGTAACGAACCGGAAAATCTTTGCCAATATGGGGTTGGACTTGGATAATGAAGTTAGTTTACACGATAGACAAGGTGCAATACCAGATGGTACTAGTGAAAGTTCATCGATATTTCTCAATAAGCAAACTCATTTGAAAACAATGTTGTTAA